>VZRW01006574.1:65886-86858 GCA_013398125.1 Aegotheles bennettii
AAAACAAATTTCCTTGTGCCTGGCTGGAATTTCCTACCCCCAGAGCCCCCCCTCTGAGGGGGTGACACCCCACTTTCAGGATGCCACGAGGAATCGGCTGCGTTTATTGATTCAGAGGCTGGGGGGGGGTTTGGGGTTTTTTTTTATTTTTTTGATCGCATATAATTTATCAAACAAATTGAACCCAACGTCCGCATGAGAAATGAAAATGGGAAGTGCTCCACTGCAATGAAATCATTTCGGCTGCCTCGCAAAGTGGGGGAGGCTCCGCGGCCGTAATGAAATTTCATCCATCTCCCCGCAGAAAGTTTTGATTTTTTATGAACTGGCATCTCCAAAGGAAGCCACGTGGCCTCAGAGATGTGTCTGTGTATACATAGATATATATACTTATATTTATTTTTCTTTAACCAGGTCTATTAGACGCTCTGAATAAACATAAAGAGGCCAAAAAGAAAAAGAGGACAATTTAATTCGCTATAAAATACAATAACATAAAAGAAAAAATAGATAAAAGGGATAATGCGATCCCTCAAGCTCAGCTTTTCAAAGCTGCTCAATTAATTTTCATGGAAATTGGGGGAATAGATTTCTTCAGGCAGGCTCCGAGATGGAAGTTCCCAGTTTGGGAGCAGCGCAGGGTCCCGGCCACGCTCCCCACGCCGGCCTCACACCGCTCTGCCGCAGCCGGGGCCGGCTCATTGCGGCTGCTGGAGACAGGGATGCTCCTCGCTAATTTAATTAAATGCTCGCTAGGAAGGGAAAAAATCTGACACTGGAGCTGCTGCAGCGGGATGCGGGAAGGTGCCGGGCAGTGCGGGGCTGCCGTGGGCGAGGGGAGGTGGGAGGGAGAGGGACCCTGCGCGGGCACTGCCGTCGGTCCCTGCTGAACAGAGCAAAACTGGCAGGAAATCCATCGGGATTTGCAGGGCTGAGACTGCCACAGCACTGGGAAGGGGTTGGAAGGGAAGAAATTGGTAAAGGTTTTCTCTCTCTGGTGCTGCAAGCAGTGCAGGGTGGGCTCAGCTCTGGGGAGGTCTCTGTCCCCTCTCTCCATCCCCATCCCTGTTCCCATTCCAATCTTCACCCCCACCTTGTCCCCATCCCCGTTCCCATTCCCATCCCCATTCCCATCTTCACCCCCACCTTGTCCCCATCCCCGTTCCCATTCCCATCCCCATTCCCATCTTCACCCCCACTTTGTCCCCATCCCCATTCCCCCCTCATCTCCCAGCAAGAGCTGCCAGAGGACACTGGGCAGAGCCCAGCAGGGCTGCGCCTTGGCAGGGGCCCAGGAGCTGCTCATTTCCCTAAAAGCTTCCCGATAAATTACTCCTGCTCTTGCCCTAGGAAAGGCACTTTGGCTCGTGCCCTCGCAGCTCCTCGCCGGCACCCAGGACCTGCCGGGGGTGCTGAGCCCCATCCCTGCAGCATCCTTTGGGAGCTGGGTACCAGCCGTCCTGGGGGCTGCATGGGAGCCAGGGGAGCAGCTCCTGTCCTGCTCCAGTGTTTCCCTCCCTGCACCCTTTCATCGAATCACAGAATCATTCTGGTTGGAAGGGACCTCCAGGGTCATCAAGTCCAATCTTTATCCCATCACATTCCTGACCATCAGACCATCAGACCATGGCCTCAAGTGCCTCATCAACCCGTTTGTTGAACACCCCCAGGGATGGTGACTCCACCACCTCCCCAGGTACCTGGGTCAGCCCACACTGGCTGCATCCTGGCCCCAGGAGTGACCCACACCCTGTTACACCCCTGTGGAACAGCCCCCCCCAAAGCCTGTGACCCCAACCGGGAGTTACACAGCCCCATGGACACATGGCTCCCTGCGGGCAGTGCCCGGCTCGGCCCTGACAGCTGGAGGTTGCACAGGTTTTGCAGGAAAACCTGATTTTAACTGCCTCCCCCCCAGCCTCCCACCCTATTCCAGCCTTCACCAGGACTTTCTGCATCCCTGGCAAGGAACAGCCCAGCAGGGCTGTGGCCGCGGTTCTGTTTGCCACCACAATTTCCATTTCCAGTGGGTTCTGCAGCTCGCCCAGGGAGCTGCCCAGTGCTCGGCTAGGGACCTGATTCCCTACCAAATCCCAGCTGGATCTGGAGAGCTGTTTTGGAACCGTGACTTGTGAGCGTCGGGTAAAGCGACACCTCCTGGGATGCTCCGAAACACGTGGGATCCGCGCACACGGAGCAGGGACGGGACGTGGGGGCTGTGAACACCAGCGAGGAGCTGTGAAGTGTTTTGATGGCTGAGTGTGACACAGCCACACACGCTCTGCCCGTCCTCAAAACAGCCGTGGGAGAGACAGGAGCAGCTTCCTTTGATTTGCCTCTGCCTTGCTGGGAAGGTGCTGGCGTGCGTGGCCTGGCTGCCACCGCCGTGGCTCGTCAGGCTCACACCAAAGCCACTTGTCACCCTTTGAAGTCAGGGGAGCAGTGGGGGCGATGGGCTGAGCCCCCCCAGCAGCCCCCAGCTCCCCAGGGCTCTGCCTCCGTGCCGGGGGACACAGATCAAAGCGGGCTGGGGGAGCCCAAGCTGCTCCCGCGAGGGCTGAGAGCGCAGCATCCCACGGCCCCTCGGGGGTTTTCTTCCCCCCCACTTGCCCTTGGGCTGATGCCACATCATAGAATAGAATCATAGAATCATTCTGGTTGGAAGGGACCTCCTGGGTCATCAAGTCCAACCTTTATCCCATCATATTCCTGACCATCAGACCATCAGACCATGGCCTCAAGTGCCTCATCAACCCGTTTGTTGAACACCCCCAGGGACGGTGACTCCACCACCTCCCTGGGCAGCCCATTCCAGTGCCCAACCACCCTCTCAGGAAAGAACTTCTTCCTGATATCCAACCTAAACTTCCCCTGATGGAACTTGAGGCCATTTCCTCTCGTCCCGTCATCAGCAACTGGGGAGAAGAGACCAACAGCAGCCTCACTACAACCTCCCTTTACGTAGCTGTAGAGGGCAATAAGGTCTCCTCTCAGTCTCCTCTTCTCCAGGCTAAATAACCCTCAGCTGGTCTCCATAAGGCTTCTTTTCCAGACCTCTCACCAGCCTCGTTGCCTTTCTCTGGACTTGCTCCTCCGAGCCCAAGCCCTGGGCTCCTGCTCTCCAAAGACCACCAAGCACAGGGCTCAGCGGAGCAACCACAGCCACACCGGAGAGGAGAAAAACACCCTGGAGTTTGGTCTGGAGCTGAACCAGTCCCCGGGCTGGGCTGGTTTCCCACTACAGCTCCAACCTGGCCACATCCAGCCCCTGCTTGTGTCAAAGTGGGCACCACCTGGGCACCACCTGCCCGAACAACCCGTGGCAGGAGCACAGCCGGGTGCCAGTGTGAGCCAGGCGAGGTTTGGCCACAGGGAGCTGGCTCCTGCCTGTGCTCTTCATGAATCTGGAACTGCCACCACCATGCACAGCCAAACCTGAAATGCACTGGCAGGAGGTGCTGCCGTCCTGGACAGCCCCGCTGCCGGGGAGCTGCTCCCCCAGGATGCTGCTGGCCGGGATCCCCCGCCGGGATCCCCCCATCCACCTGCCCAAGAAGCCACACCAAGGGCCTCGTTCATCCCTCCCTTCCCAGCTCGAGCTCCCAGCACACACCCCAGCCAGCTCCCAGAGCAGGAGCCACCCGCAGAGGTGTCTGCCCTGCTGGCACTCGCCCTTTACTCACTCTCCTGGAGAAGGAGGAACCTCGGGATGTATTTTCCTTCTCACCTTCAGCAGCAGGAGCAGGAGCAGAGGGCTCCCGGGAGCTCCCCGAGCTCTTCATTAGGAGCTCGAGCACCTGAACCGAAGCAGTTTTACACACTGGATGTAACAGAAGCAAACGTAAGTCACAGCCACTGGGGGAGATATTAAACACCAACTGCAAGAGCCTGGCTACAGCTTCCTCCCCTAGCCTGGATCCACCACGGATCCCGACCGGGAGCAGGGAGCGCAGGGCACGGTGCAGCCAGCAGCGGTCTGAGGGGACAGAAGGTGGGGACCATCAGCTCCAGGTGACAGCAGCCAGCCCCCCCGTGCAGGGCTGGAGCTCAGAGCCCCATTCCAGCAGCAGGGAGACAACCAGAGCTGTGGGGTGAGAAACGACACACGCAGGCTGCAGGGCAGGGGGGGCTTTTATTGATATAAAAGTTATATAAATCATTCCATCCCTTCCTCAGGGCAGGCAATGAAGAAGTCCATCTCCAGCACAGCCTCAGCGGGGGTCCCTGTGCCTCAGCCCCACTGCAGGCCGAGGGGGACCGGCCACCCCCCGGGCGGGGGGGCCTGCAGGGACGGGGGCAGGTCCTGCACTGGTGGCCAGCCCGGCGGGTACTGGAAAGGCACTGGTTTCTCGGGCAGAGCACTGGAGGTGGAAGGGGCAGAGGTGAGATGGGGCATCCTGCATCCTGCCTAGGGGCTGAGCTTCCCTGTGCCCCTCTGCCAGCCTCCAGCAGGGGAGGGGTCCAGCAGAGGAGGGGTTTGGTTATCAACAAGTAGGGGTATCCATCCCCCATGGCAAACCCCACAGCAGAACCACCACGTAACCCCCCTGCCCATGCAGGCAGTCGGTGCTCACCAACGTAGCACACGCCGCTGAAAAATAGGGGGGGAGCACTAAGGGAAGGGGGTCCAGCAGTGGGGGGAGAGCCAGTGCAGCCCCCTGTGAGGGGCAGCTGCTGGCAGGAGAGGCCTGGCACCGGGAGCAGGGCTAGCCCCCTCCCACCCCCAGCTGCTCCCCACTCCCCGCACAGCTGAGATGTGAGAAGAACAAACGAAATCAGCAACTGGTTCTTTCCCAGCAGCCCAAATCCCCAGCCAGCTGTGCACTTCCCAAAGGACAAGGACCCCTCGGAAACGGGGAAGCTGCCAGCACGACAGGGTGCTTTCACAGAAGCACCCTTCAGCAGAGGGAACTGGCTCCCTCCTCCAGCTCCCGGCCTGGGGAACACTTTTTTCTCTGCCTCTCCCCCTCACGTTGGGTTGTGGAGGACGCTGCAGACACCACACCTGACTCAAGAGGTGTGAAAGCACGAAGCACCACTCCCTTGCCTCCAGCTGGAGACAGAGCTGGGCCGTGGCAGGTTTAAATTCATGGCAAATGTAGCTTTGCCATTAATTCCTGAGCGCAGGGAACTCATTTGTCCTTCAGCACAAGCCCTGACAGCAGCCTTCAGCTTCTCAGGCCCCTGCCTCCGACCCTGATGAATCTTTTTAATTGTTATGCTGGAAGAAATCTAATCAAACCCCTTTACATAATGCTCGGGAGGAGCAGCACCCTCCCTCCCTGCAGGGCCGAGAGCCAGAGACACAAGTTGAGCGCGGCGTTTTCCAGGCAACCACCCCAGAGCAAAGTCACCTGGGCTAATGCTCACCCCCTTGATGGGGTTCTCCAGAGCCCAGGACTCCCAGGACAAAGAGCAAGGCCCCCACAGGCAGGAATATTTAGTGTTGTGTGCAGGCACTGGCAGGGGAGCCCCACTGCACAGCAGCAGCACGGTGGGGTGGGGAGCAGGACAAGGGGGAAGAGCACAGCTATCAACTAATGAGCTGTTCTGTGCACAGCAGAACTAATCAATAAGGAGGATGCTGTCTGGGTACTCAATTCCCTGGGGTCTCATAAGATATGAGTGCTATCAAAGGTCTACCTACACCTGGAGCACTCACGTCCCATGGGGATTCTCCAGTGCCTAGCAAGGGTCAAGAATGTTTCCTTTCCGAAGGCATTAATGGGATCCCTCTCCTCTACCCACCTCCATATTCATGAAACCTGTAGCATCTCAGCATCTTTGAGGGCTCAGCCCCCTTCTGGTGGCAGCAGCAAGTGGGCTCCATGGCAATTACAGCAGAAGCACACGCTCACGCGCACCGACACGCTCCGCTTCCTTTGGAAACCAGGGTAAAATCAATCCCACCCTGGCAGAGCTCCACTGCTACAACTGCATAAACTCCATCCAGCTCCACCAAAGCCCTCCAAAGGCACAGCATGACTGAAAATCCATGTGTCAGGTGGAGGCTTCCAAGTGAAGATTGTCCCCTGAAGCCCGGCTGGGAGAGCAGCCGCAGGAGGAACCCTCCGGCCACAGGGCAGACTGAGGGGGCACGTGGAGATGGGGCTTGTTACAGCCCTTGGGAAAGTGCCCCCCCTGGCCACATGGCCACTGCTAGTCCAGAGTGGCATTTTCTTTGCGCCGTGGTCTACTTGGAGACCACGCAAGGCAGCACCTCCACCTGTGACTGCCTGCCAGGTGTCCTGCCAAAGTCCCCAGCGGGACAGAGACACACTCGGCTACACTTATAGAATCCTAGAATCATTCTGGTTGGAAGGGACCTCCAGGGTCATCAAGTCCAACCTTTATCCCATCATATTCCTAACCATTGGACCATCAGACCATGGCCTCAAGTGCCTCATCAACCCGTTTTTTGAACACCCCCAGGGACGGTGACTCCACCACCTCCCTGGGCAGCCCATTCCAGTGCCCAACCACCCTCTCAGGAAAGAACTTCACACTGCAACGTCCTCCCACCACACTCTGGGAGCTCCAAGCTTCCAAGTACCTCTCCCATCCCAGCTTGGATCCTTCCTGTCAGCGCTGTCTGGGAGGTCAGAGGTGGAGCTGGGTCTCCAGCACCTCCTTTTGGAGCTGGCTGCCCTGCAGAGTGCTCTCTCTCCCATTCTGTGCAGACCACTGGTCTTTACTGGCATCTCCAGCCAGGCAAGGCAGCCCCTGGGCAGGTTATCATCCAAACCCACAACTCCCCAGAGCACCGTCAGACTCTCAAGAGATTCTGCCACGTTTCAGGGATCTCGAGGA
Source organism: Aegotheles bennettii (assembly GCA_013398125.1). Classification (NCBI taxonomy): domain Eukaryota; kingdom Metazoa; phylum Chordata; class Aves; order Caprimulgiformes; family Aegothelidae; genus Aegotheles; species Aegotheles bennettii. The sequence continues at coordinate 72,697 of VZRW01006574.1, forward strand.
CTGCGGGAGGGAGAGGGAGCTCCTTGTCCTTAACAGGCTTTTCAGGAGGAACGCGGACTCCCCAGGCACCAGGAGACCAGGGACCTGCCTAGGACAACTCCTCCGGCAGACAAAGCAAAGCACACGGCTGCTCGGAAGGGCAATGCTGGGGCTGGAGAGCACAAAGGCAGAAATTACAGGGACAGGCATCAGTGAGAGCAGAGAGAGGAAGAGAAGCTTTGAATAGTTGATGTTTAGTTCCAGCAGCAGATGGGTTCTGGGCCTGCAGGGGCACAGAGGCTGGGTAGTAAGCACCAACCCTATAAAGCCCAGGTCCTGTGCATCTTCAAAGGCAGCAGGGACCAAATAGCTATGAAGGTCTGGAAGCTCCTCTGGGTATAGCAGTGGCTGTCTTCTGGAAGAGGTGATCTGCCCCAAGATGAGAGGGTTCATGGGCAGGACAAGTGAAATGGGGGAGGTGGAGAGCACGGGTGTAGGAAGGTTACGGCTGTCAGTGAGCACCATGCACGGCTCGGAGCAGCCAAGCTGATGGATGGAGAGAGCAGACAGCAACAAGCCCAGACAAGCACCAGAAGGAAGATCCTGCCCAGACCAAGCACAGGGAGGACGGGAGCAACCAGAAAAAGAACAAAAGAGAGATTTGGCACCTGCCCAAACGTCATCCAATTAAGTCTGCGGCACAATCAGGTGAGCCAGGAAACAGCAGGCACTGAGTCCGAATGAATGCCGTGAGGAGGAGCTGATCCCACCCTCTCACCAGCAGGGACTGGCAGAGATGTGCAGCCAGGGCAGGCAGAGAGTGGGGGAGCTGTCAACAGATGAGACTGGGCTCCTGCCACTGAACTCCGGGCATTAGTATCTTAGCACCGTGGTGGCACTGTCCTTCCAGGTGTCCGTGCACCCTGCAGAGGGCACAGGAGCACCCCCAGGGGAGCAGCCAGGGGCAGCACGGCCTGGTTCATCCCCTGGGCACATGGGAGACACGTGCACACACCTCTGATGTGGGTGTGGAAGAGGGGATCCATACGTGTGTCTGTAGGGTGTGTAGGCAGTGCTGGCAGGCTGAGGGTTAAATGACAGCTCAGAGGGTCCCATGGAGGTGGGACCTCAAACAGCTGCCTCTTCTCCCACCCCACTCCCACCCCTCTGGGGGGATGCCCCTCTGCAGCGTGTGGGCAGCAGCCAGCCCCACACGGGTGCTCCCTGGACACCAGTACCTGTTGCTCTGAGCCGCACTCAGTCTCTTTGCTCTCCTCTCCAGCCAGTCCTCGATGGTGCCAGGTGGGACATCTGCTCCCTCCTGCCACAGCTCCTTTGATCTCTGCTCCCCTGGTTGAGAGAGATTGGGCTATCAGACACTGCTGCTGCAGACCTTTCACTCCATTAAACCCACTGCTCATTACCCTGCATGGTTCCTCGTGGTGGAGTTTGCAATGTGCCTGTGGCAGCCCCTCCTCCTCCCCTGTCCCCCTGCCATACGATGCTTGGTCCCCTCACTGGTGACAGCTCCAGCCAGCCAGAGCTGGGAACAAGGATCAAGGCAGTGAGCATGGTGATGCTGCAGGCACTTCACTGAGGGGAGTCTGACATCTCCCCCTGGGCTACATCATTCTCATCCTCGCCTGGAACAGACTCCACTGGCCCTGAGCCCTGAGCCGTTCCCAGACGTGTCCCTCCAACTGGCAGGAGGGACTCAGCCACCTCTGCTCGGTTAGGTGGGAGTGACAGGGACGTCTGTCCAGATCAATGCAGACTTGGCAGGCCACGAGAGCCTCAGAGGTTCAGAGCACGCCTACAACCAGGAACTGGGATTTCAGAGATGCTCTCAGGGTTGTTCAAGGTGGACGCTGCGTGATGGGTCCCCAGCCCCTGCAGGGACAGGGCAAGAGGCTGTCACCCAGCCCTGCTCTGGGTGCAGCATCAGGGCAAGCATGGAGTTCCTGAATTTCCTCACACAGGTTAGGAACAAGCATAGGAACGACTAGAAAACCTCTGCTGCCTACCAAGAGGCAGGGCAGCCTGAGCTCCTTTCAAGCTTTCAACCCCTCTGTCAACCCTCACCATCCTCTCCGGGCAGAGGGCACAGAGCCAGCAGGGCAGCCCAGCACTCACCAGTCCCTCCCACTGGGCAGAATCCACAGCCGCCCAGTTAGCAAAGCCCCCCAAGCCCCCTGGGCACCAGTGACAGAGCAGGAAGGGATGCTGGTGGAGAACAGGGTCTAGCAGGAGTCTGTGACACAAGTGACACTGTCACACCCTGAGAGCACGCCGGGCAGAGCGGGCTGAGGAGATGCTCAGAGCTGTTCCATCTCCAGCCTAGTGGAAAGTTCCCACCTGACAGAAGAGGGAAGGTGAGACTTTGCAAAACAAGCAGGGATATTAATAACAGGGAAGCTGAGGCAGCTGTGTCACTCCCCTTCGCCCTCCCCATCCACCCCTGCGAGGACGAGCGCTCCGAGGGATCCCTGATCCCATTTAGAGATCCAGCAGCCACCCGCAGCCGTGCCCACCAGGAGCCTGCTCCACACCCACCTGCCATATGTCACACGTTTAAGCAAAATATTATACGTTTCCAGACAGGGTGTGAAATTAATATTGCCTGGGCAGAGTGAAGGATCACTTCATCCTAGTGGTGGCAACCAATTATTCATCTGCCTGTTGAATATTAATAAGGATGGCAGAAATGTGCTACACAATGAGCAGCCGGAGATGGATAATTTGTCATCCAGCCTTTTCATCTGCTGCTGCTGGGAGGGGTGACGATGTACTCGCTGCCACCACAAAGACAGCCTGCTGTGGTCCTCGTGTCGAGGTGCTGCTCTGCAACCCGGTGATAAGGGTACAGCTGGAGCCAGGACCGCTCACATCTCCCATGGTTGTTCCCCAGGAGCAAAGCCTCAGCAGAGCTATTCAGGGTCAACCCACCAGCATGGCCAGGTGAGGGTGCTGGGGAGGCAAGAAGCTCAGAGCTGGGCACTGCTCAGACTCAGGATACTCCAATTCAGCTCCCAGATTAGAGTTCCCTGGCAACCTTGACCACAGCCACCTTATTTCCCTTTGTTCCAGGCTTCCCCATCTCCATTGAGTGCCAACCCACCTCAGTGAGGGGACAGGTAGTGGTTGGGAGAGGGAAGAAAATCACAGAGAAACCTCTCCCACCTCTACCTACCACCAAGATTTCCTTCTCATCTCACTCCCAGCCCCGACACAGAGCAGACCAAAACCTGCCAAAGCCTCCCTGTTTAGAGCAGGGCCCCGAGGGCCACCGGCCCAGGAACTGGTGGGAGCCTATGGACTAGAGCAGCCACAACTCCTTCTCTCATCCAGAAAAGCTCACTGGCTGAAGCAGAACAACTCCAGACCCACGCTGGCCTAAATGAGGCCCCAGGTGTCCAAATCAGAAAGACAAGCAGCTGGCTCCCCATCCACACAGCTCCACGAGTTGCTGCTCCAAAGCACTCCAACCCCCGGGCTGAGGAATAAGGCAGCAGGCATGGGCACCTGCCTGGCACTGCCCACCTCTGCCCATCAACCCTTCACTTCATCTCCCTCTGAAGCACACACATCCCATCCAGGGACCACCAAAACCACCACATGACTGGAAATACCCCCTGAATGCCAACAGGTACCTTGAGAGGTAACTCTGATTCACGTCTACCAGCCCCTGCTCCTCGTGTGGTGGGGTAGGCAGCAGCAGGACAGGCATGAAGGTGCATCCCACCTCCTCCTCACTGGAGTATTTGCTTCAAAGTCTAATTACAGCCAATTAAAAGAGTGGCTGTAGTCATGAAGTGCCTGTACTGATGCCAGAGCAGGACTCCAGATTTATCTTCTCTCCCCATGCAACTTCTAGCACGAGTTTTCCTCCTGAGTGAGGCACCACCGTACGTGAGATGCAACCACCAGCACCGAGCAGGTCACCCAGCAGAGATATTCACGTGTAATCCTTCAGCTCCCTCCCTGGGCAGGGAGATGTGGCAGCTCAGACTCCTCCAGAGCACAGGAACAGCAGCAGGCTGTGGCTGAGAGCTGTGGTTGATGAGACCCTGTGATATCAGCAGCTTAAAAAGTCACCGCTCTGCAGCCAAGGAGCAGCAGCCGACGGTGAGAAGCTCCTTCTGCTCCTCGCCAAGTTAAACTGGTTGCCTGCAGCCACCCCCAGCAGGGTCACTCATCCTCCTCCAGTCACACAGATATATTGCAAACACTCACCCAACTCACCCTCGCTGTCCCCTGGCTGCTCGGGCAGGCTGGTGCTCACCGGAGAGGCTGCGCTGTGCCAGTGCCACCAGCAGCAGCGACGCGGCTTAGTGGGGAGCCAGTAACTTGAAGCAAGAAGACAGCAATTTGACAGTGACTTTTCCTGACATGACTGTACTGAAAATGACAGCCTGGAAGTGCCTCGCTGATGAATGATGCAGCAGATGCAGAAGGCTGACGCTGTGATGCGGGAACAGCTGGGGATGTGCCTCCCTCCCTGACAAAGGTGGAAACTGTTGCTCCTTGATGAGCGTATTCTGTGGGGTGCAGAAATGCTGAAGCCAAACCAGGACACTCCCCAAGCTATTCCAGAGCAGCGAATCCTCCAGAAATTTTCCTGCTTAACCCACAAGACCAAGGTGAATCCCCTGTGGTGCAAAGGCCAAGTGTTAAGAAGAACGTGAGGTTTCCTTTGGCTGTAATACAACAGTAGCAAGGGAACAACTGACACTGAACACTTCCCAGGTTCAATATTTCCGTGTCAGAAAGGTGCCATCGCGGTTGAGCAGTGTTAAAGAAGAGCCACAAAGGGCTTTGCTGTAGTTTAGGGTGCCAGCCCACCCCTGAGCAAGGGTTAGTGGGCTACACTGCTTCCCTGAGGATCTCTTGGCACCTTTTTCTGAAGCATTTGCCCCTGGACAAGGGGAGATGGGGGTGACACTGCCCGACCGCTCCTCTGCTGCCACCTCCACGCTCCAGAGCTGAGGAAAGCAGAGTTAAGCACCATGAGACCCTCCACTTTAACCCCACCAGAGGTAGAGTGTGGCCATCTCCAGCTCGGTCACGCAAGGCTCTGCACAGCATGGTGACAGGGCTCCGGAGCATCCAGCTCTCAGCTCACCTCAGATCCCCAGCACACCTGTCAGAACCTCCCAGCTGGTGCAGGTTCGGATGGGAAAACCCCTGAGGGCACTGAGAGCTGAGGAGGAGCAGCCTGCTCCAGCCCACTGCTCCAACCCATACTGCATCATCTCCTCGTGGTGCCTCCCCACGCCAGGACTTGGTGCTGATGCCCACAGGGACACTGCTGACAGAGGCACCTGATGGGCACCATGAGGATCAGGTCTCAGCATGACTAAAGCACCCTGCAGTCCAACCTGCCCCACGCTGGCTCACCTTAAACTCTGCTCTAAGCTTCACTGATGTTGCAGCAGTCTGAGGTGAGGTGTCCCCACCACACCCCAGACGGCTTTTGCTGTCACTGCCCTTTGCAACTGCTCCTTCCATGTGTTGGGGCTGCCCTTCTTCTCCACCAAGTCCTCCGAGCTCTTCCCTCCAAGCTCTCTGTGGGCTCAAGTGACCAGACTCAGAGGTCCATGTGTGGCTCACGTGGGATTTCCAGGGGCAACACCATGGGAGAGGCGAGCAGGATTTAACCCTACAACCAGGCACGGCGTTCCAGCAGCACAGCCAAGGATGGGGCACCCTGCCATCCCCTGGGCATCGCTCCTCCAGGTCTAATTGTTTAATTAAATGTTTGACTTGGTAGCACAAATGCAAGGTTTCCAAGTAGCCTCCCAGGAATCAGCTCTCTCAGTAGCCAATTCTCCACTTGCATCTGACCCGTTCGACACGAGTCAATACTCAATAACAAGTGTAATTGGCAAAGGAAGCTGCCCGAGCACAGAGCCGCTTGCCAGCCTCCCCGTGCAGCCCCGCTCTGCTCCAGAGCTCTCACTTCCCCTGCAATAAACAACTTCAGTGACTGGGAATGCTGCGGGGTCCTGTGGATAGGCTGGCACCCCGTGTCACCCCTGGGGAGCCCGGCGTGGCAGAGGGTGTGGGAGCAGGGCTGGCGGAGCGCTCCCTCCCGCGCTGCCCAGCGAGACGGGCGCTATCGACTGCCAGTGCTGCTCAGAGATTGATGCAGAGCTGCCTCGGGGACTCACAGACTGACTCAGCAATGGAGCATCTCCGCCTCCCTCCTGCTCCTCACAGCCCACTGGAGCCCTGCCTGCCCAGCCCCAGCCCCTCGGAAGGCTGGGACACAGCCTCTGCCCCGCACACCCCGAATCCCGCACACACACACACATCATAGAATCATAGAATCATTCTGGTTGGAAGGGACCTCCAGGGTCATCAAGTCCAACCTTTATCCCATCATATTCCTGACCATCAGGCCATTAGACCATGGCCTCAAGTGCCTCATCAACCCGTTTTTTGAACACCCCCAGGGATGGTGACTCCACCACCTCCCTGGGCAGCCCATTCCAGTGCCCAACCACCCTCCCCGTAAAGAACTTCTTCCTAATATCCAACCTAAACTTCCCCTGATGGAACTTGAGGCCATTTCCTCTCGTCCTGTCAGCCTGGTTTTGCCAGACTGTTGGCACAGAAGCAGCTGGCTTCAGCTGGCAGTGTGGGCACAGAGTTGCTCAGCTGGGCTGTGTGAGGATGAGCACTGCCAGCAGGTTGAGGAAGCAATCCTTCCTCTGCTCTGCACTGGAGAGGCCCTGGCTGGGCACCGTGTCCAGTGCTGGGCTTCCCAGTACTGGAGGGAGTCCAGCAAAAGCAAGAGAGCATGGGCACCAACCAAAACACAGAAATTTCCACTGAAATATTAAGAAATAAACCAAACACTTCTGTTGCAAACATGGTCAAGCACTGGAACGAGGTGTCCACAGAGGCTGCAGAGTCTCCAGCCTTGGAGATACCCAAAACACAAGCGGACTTGTTCCCGAGCAGCCTGCTAGTGTACCCTCCCCTGAGCAAGGGGGGGTTGGGACTGGATGATCTCCAGAGGGGACCTCAACCACTCCACCAGTTCTCACCAACATCTCACTCACGTCTTCTCTAACCACTGAAGTAATGAACCCTACAGGGGAAGCAGAGGTGCCACCCCCTTTTAGGGCCAGGGGTGCTGCTCCTGGGATGAAAAAGTTCCAAAGTGCTCTGGGTACTGCCAGCAAGGGAGCAGCCACTGCTCAGCCCCTGCCCAAACTCCAGTTCCACCCAATGCCACGTGAGTTGAGGCTATTTCTGGATCCAAGACCCCACGTCCTCTCCTCGGGACAACCCAAGCAACAGCGAGCTCGCTCTTCCCAAGAGTGAAAGCAGCAGCTCTCTGGGAATAGCAGAGAGGTGGGGGAAAACCAGATCCATAAATCCAAGGGGAAGTGATGTACCAGTGCCCTCTGCTGCTGACAGATTTTATTCCCTGACTGAACAATACCCCGAGGGCTCAGGAAGCCCACTCTGCTTCAGATGCTTGCTGCCAAGTAGCAACAGCATTGCTGAGCTCTAGGTTTGTGTCTGTGCCAGCAGATCAAGAGCAGAGAGTGTATGAACAGCTCAGAGCCACGCTCCAGGCTCCTGCAGCACAGAGAGGGACCCACGCTCGGCTCGCAGGCAGGCAGGACAGGACCACAGGCTCCCCCTGCTCAGAAACCCCCGGGTATTTTCTAGTTTGAGGACTCACCTTGAACCTGGGCACTCAACTTCTCCAGGTCCTGCTCCGTCATGTGGGAAAATCTGCAGTTGGACCCAAAATCACACTGTCCTGGAACGAAAGCCACGGAGCACCATGGGAGCCATGCACACCAGGTGTAAGGGTGCATGCAAAGCCAAGATCCATCACACATGCACACTGGACACACGCCCGAGCTCCTCACTGCTCCAGGACACACATCCCAGGGCTCCAGAAGAGCCTCAGGTTGGCTCAGGCAGGAGCTGCTGGAGCTCAGGCAGGAGCTGCTCAGAGCCCAGGCAGGAGCTGCTCAGAGGCCAGGCAGGAGCTGCTCTGGAGCCCAGGCAGGAGCTGCTCTGGAGCCCAGGCAGTTATTCCTACCCCAGAACTCCTCACCTGTTTGCAGAAACTTCCGACAAGGCTTCTTGGTTTGCTCTTCTTGCAGGATGGCGGCAGCATCTAGGGGAGACGAGGGACAAACCAGGGTGAAGATTTGCACAGCAACACCCCGTGATCCCAAATGGGGCAGTGCCAGTGGGAAGCCATTTCACACGACAACCAGGATGTCAGCCCACAGATAAACTGACAGTTAACAGTCCCTGCTCACACCCCTGCCTTCAGCTCTTCACTGCCTTGCAAGGATCACCTTTGCTTTCTGCTTCACTCTTCCCTCCCATGCCAGTGGGGGAAAAGAAGCATGACAGAAGAGCCAGGATCTGCAGCACTCCTGTGCAGCAGAAAAAGACCAGGCAGACTCACAGAGCACTCAGAAAAGCTCCGTGCAAGGTCCCACAGGACCCTGTGCCGAGTCTCCAGTGGACACTGCTGAAACGGTCCTTCACCTCCTGGAGACATCCCGGGGACAATGAGCCCCAAAGATACAGCAGCTCCCATGGATCCTGGAAGAACTTACATTGACTGATGCCAGGCCACCTGGGCCAGGCTCTCACCACCCTCACACCAAACAATTTCTCCCTCCCATCCCATCTCCATCTCCCCTCTGGCACTTGGAACCCGTTCCCCCTCGTCCCATCACTCCCTGCCCTTGGCACCAGTCCCTCTCCAGCTTTCCTGGAGCCCCTTCAGGCACTGGAAGGTGCTCCAAGGGCTCCCTGGAGCCTTCTCTTCTCCAGGCTGAACACCCCCAACCCTCTCAGCCTGGCCCCAGAGCAGAGCTGCTCCAGCCTCCTGAGCATCTCCGTGGCCTCCTCTGGACTCTCTCCAACAGCTCCGTGTCCTTCTTGTGTTGGGGACCTCAGAACTGGACCCAGCACTGCAGGGGGGGTCTCAGGAGAGCGGAGCAGAGGGGGAGAATCCCCTCCCGGCCCTGCTGCTCACGCTCTGGGGATGCAGCCCAGGATCCCGGGGGCTTTCTGGGCTGCCAGCACACACTGCTGGCTCATGGTGAGCTTCTCCTCACCCAACACCTCCTTTGTTCTTCTCCTCAGGTTGTTTTCAATCCATGCTTCACCCAGCCTGGATCTGTGCTGGGGGTTGCCCTGACCCAAGAGTAGGACCTTGCACTTGGCTTTGCTGAACTTCACACTGCTCCTCTGCTCGCCCCCTTGGCCAAGGTGGCGTTGAGCACACCAGTCCCTTGAGCTCTTCCCCAGCCTGCAGTCGAGTGGCCGCACCCTCAGCCTCTCCCACAGCCACCCTCAGAACCAACACCTCCACCCTGTGCAGAGAACTGCTGCCAGCTTCCAGCCCGTTCACACAGGCTGTGTGTACAGCCTGCCTTCCAGCCCGCTTCTCCACACATGCACCCATAATCCTTGCTCCTCACACATCGGAGATCAACTCTGGTTTGCAGCAGGCACCTAACTCACCTTCAGAAACTGCATCTCACTTTGTTCTCGCAAGTCTCCCGTCTCAGATTTATTCATGATGCCAAGAGAGCTTTATCTGCAGCTCCCATTCTCAGAAACAACCTCCCTATCTCTTCCACCTCATCTCAAGTCCCAGCTGATGTCTACAGTTTCTCCTTCCCACATCCAGACATGCGAGGGTTTTGCCTCTGAGATCGCTTCCTCCCAACGAATCCACAATTCACTGGCACATACAATCTGAATGTAAATCACTGGTTTTGGTTTATTTTATCTAATTCCCTCCCACACCTCACCCATCCCCTCCCCAGCCCCAGGAGGAAAGTGGGGACAGGTGGTGGTACCCACCTCGGAACAAGTCGTACCACAGCCTCTTAGCCCTGAGATGCTGCACTCCGTTGAGGTGCTTCTTCCTGTTGTGCAGGTTGTCCTGGAAGGACCTGTCGCAGTAGTCACAGAAGTATCTTTTCCCCATCTCTCTTCTGGCAGGGCAGCATCAGGGCAGCCTGGGAGCCATCAGACAGATCCTCGGCACCCAGCCATGCCTGGACGGAGGATCCGAGATTTACAGCGCCTGCTTCCAAAGGAGAGGAACTGAAATCATTTAGGGTTGGCAGACAGAGAAAGAGGTGAGACTCAATGGCATACATCCTTGTCCATCAGAGAATGGTGAGGCAGCGCCTGCTGCACGTGCATGGGGGAGCTGCATTTCCTACCTCCATCTCCCAAAGCAACAACTTCCCTGTGAAAGAATTCTCCTTCCCCGAGCGCGCTGGAGTTCAGAGCACACAAAGCAGAGACCCCAGAGAGCCAGCGGCTCCCAGCCACCACCCGCACCAGGGAAGGTGCAGCAGAACCCATCCAGGGTGCAAACAGGAGCTGGAGGCCCATGCCACACACTCCACCTTTAACCCCAGACCACACACAACCTCCACAAGATGCAAGAGGAAGGAAATCCCTGTGTCCACCTCGACAAGGTGAGGATGAAACTCTGGAACCCCACCAAGATGAAAGCAAGAGCTGATCTCACCTGCACTGAAGTGGGAAGCTGCATGACAACCATGAAAGGACACAACACTTTGGTCAGCTCACCCACCCACTCCTGCCTTCTTCAGCCTTCTTCCCTGCTTCCCCATGCACAGCATCTGCAATAACTGAGACTACAACAGCCTTGCAACCAGGAGGACAGAACCCCCAACTCCACGGCCACTGAAAGCAACCTGGAGATGCCCGGTCCTTCTCCTCTCACAGGGGAGAGGGGTTATCACACAGGATTTGTAGCCTGGAGACCCTGCTGGGGAGTATTGAGGAGTAACAGGACAGGATTTGGGTGCTCCCATCTGTGCTGGGCCTGGAGCAGCCCAGACAGGGTCTGTGGTCACGTGCAGCCCTGTCCCCGCCGGCTGTCCTTGCTGGAGGCACAACAGACACCCTGAAGGAGCTGTAAGTTCTCCCCCAAGTGACATAAAGGCACCTGGCAAATGCCAGAGATGGATGGACTAGGAGACAAACTCCAGAAGCAATTCTCCAGTTTTTGGCACCTTGACAGCCAAATGTGTTTAAAAAAATGGCACGGAGACCAGTGCAAGAAATAAAGATTTTATAAATAAACCAGGGTCAGAATCAATCACGGCCTCCCTAATGATCCCTCAGTCAGCAGGAAGAGCAGCAGCAACAGGCAATCCCTCAGAGCTGAGCAGCAGCTCTGCCCAGCCCCACCATCCAGCCACGCTGGCACCTCAGGAGCAACCACACCAAACCCCCTTCCTTCCCCTCCCTGAAATGCTGCTTCGAAACCAAGCCCCTGGAAACCTCCCGGGCCACGCTAAAGCGTGGTCTCCTCCATCCAGTCGCATTCAATGGAAAGATCTTTCATAGAATCAGCTTGCAAACCTCCACGCAGAAGGTGAAATGTTCAGAGACCCCACTGAACCTGAAATCACTTCATTTTAGGGCCCCTTCCTTGTTCTCCAGGCAGAGCACCTTGCTGGGAGGCTGTGCCCAGCAGCCTCCCACCTCTCCCTGATGCCACTGCAAGCTGCTTCACCTGCAAGCACCAAAGCACCACCAGAGCTGGAGGAGCAACAGCTCTGCAGGGCCTGAGGGCTGAAACTGTCCTGCTCCTCCAGCCCACAAAACCAAACTCGAATTCATCAAGCCACAATTTCCCCCACCCTTCACTAGATCATCCCAGTTTGCAGCCAGCTTTGCCGCACTGTGGTGGGGCTGCTGGAATCCAGAGGGAACGCTCCTACCCTCGGCATCTGGCCCGCTGGCAGGCTCTGCTGAGGCTTTTAACTATTGAAAAATCCCCCTCCCGCATCTTACACCACGGTTTCCCAAAGTTTCTGGTAACATAAAAGCTCCCTGCTTCAGCTGCTGGCTCCTGCTCTCCAGCTCTGCAGGAGCGGCTGCTGTGAGCGGGGAAAACAAATGAGATTCCGCCGCGGTCCCACACAAGTTTCCCCAGATCTCGCTGGGAATTCTGCCTGCAGAAGCCCAGCAGCAGCCAGCCTTTGAAATCGTATTTCAAACTTTTCCTTTCATCACCCCGACAGCAGTAATTGCAGCAGCTCACTCCCCTCCTCCCCCAGCAGCGAGGGCACGAAGCTCCTACGGATTTCAGGCGGGCAGATCCCACCCCCCGGAGGTGCCCGCTCCCAAATCCTCCCAGCAATTCCCACTGCAGGGGATGAACACGGCACAAAAAGCAATTAGAGGAGCAGCAGATCCTCCCAGAGATCACCCCCTCCGATGGTTACGCTGAGCACTTATTTCCATCTCTTTAAGAATTCAGCTGCATGGAGGATCCGGGCGAGATCCTCACAACCCCGCAGCACCAGCACAGATCTGGAATGCAGGGATGGAAGCACCATGGAGCAACCTACTTCCATGTCCCCAGACAGCTCAGACAGTAAACAAAGGGCGTTATTCAGCTGAAAACAGAGATGGATTTAATTAGAGAACATCTCAGTCATTATGAAATCAAGTAAATGTAGCTGCTTTCTGAAGAACTGTTTCAGCTGGACATTTCCAGACCCTCATTTGCAACTGAATCCAGGCAGAGAGACCCCTGGACCCACGCGCAGCCATGAACGACTTCAGGCTGGCTCTGCACCAGCTTAAACATCTCCCTGCATAAATCCAAGTACAAAAAACCCACAGGGCTTTGTCCTGTCTCTCGATGCTCACAAGTATTAAGATGAACGCCCTCCACTGCGAGCCCAGTAAAAACCCAGGTGAGCTCTCACGTGCCCCATCCCACATTGTCCCCCCTCAGTCGCTGCCCAAACCACCCCAGGGTGTGCTCTGCTGCTCACAGATTGTGTGGGACTCCCTGAGGGTGCTGTCAGCGACTCCCCGGAGATGTGGGCAGAGGTGGAGGGTGACCCAGTGACAGGCAGGCAGCAGGCTCGTGTCTGGGTGCCACTGCTTGTGCCCCTGCTGAGCCCTGAGAATCACTGCTGGGGCTTGACCTCAATGTCCTGCTCTCTCACAGCCCGGGCTCGGGGACACTTCAGCCACTTTGGGTACCCAGACAGATCATTAACTCCAAGTGTCGAGGTCATGATGCCCAGCTGCACATTTCAACGTGCTCCTGTCCCTGCGGGAACAGGCAGAGCCCCACCAGCACCTCTGCAATGGTACAGAGGGGCTCCCCTTTCGGTGCAAATCCAGAGCCACCGGTGCAATTTGGAACAGACACCCACCCCCCACTGCACAAACCCACCCTGGGGTTGTGCTTTATGGGATACCAGAGAGATTTGACAAAGAGACAACCCCCCAAGCTTTGAAAACTAATAATTGAGCTTTTTGGCTTAAGGGGTAACACCCTGTATGGGAAAGTCAGGCACCCCCCGGGCTCCGTGCAGGCTGCCAGCACAAGGAGAGGCTTTGCCCTTGCCCAGGAATCCCACAGGAGCTCCTCGGAGGGAACCAAACATAAATAAATTAAGAGAGATGAGTAAGCAGCCAGACTACACACCCCTCCTGAGCAGCCGAGGCAAATGAGATGGCAGAGCAGGCGTCACTTGAGGATTTGTGCTGGAATTTAATGGAGATGCTCATTTAACCGGAGCCCTGCGAGGGACCACTTCGCTTTTACAATTCCCCCACCCCCCTCATCCGTCCTCTCTTCCCAACCCCAGCTCCCCTTCTCCTCCCCACCACTGCTGGAGCCACGCTGGGGCCTCTCTGCCCTCCAGGAGGTTAAACAGGCAGATAAACACGAGGAGAAGGTGGCAAACGAGGATGCTTCCAGTCCAGTTATGGCTCTCCCGAGGCTCTGGAGCGCCCACCCGAGCCCCCTCTGGCTTTCAGGAGCCCTAGCACCCACCCGGCTGCCCCGGTGACCCTCACAGCCCCCCACAGCTGGCCCAAAGAACCCCTCGGGTGACCCCCACCCCCACCAGGGGTGAGCAGCGAGGACATCGACACAAACCCCTCTCTCTGTCTTCTGACAGCCCTCGCAGGTCGCCCTGGCAGGGGGGTCCCCTGGCCCCAGAAGGGCCCAGCGGCCCCCAGTGCCCCCCAGCAGGGCCCACCCGTCCCCAGCAGGGTCCTCTGCCCCCAGCAGGGCCCACACTGCCCCCCAGCAGGGCCCAGTGCCTCCCAGCAGGGCCCACACTGCCCCCCAGCAGGCCCAACCGGACCCCTAGCGGGGCCCACCC
>VZRW01006574.1:87707-117942 GCA_013398125.1 Aegotheles bennettii
GAGGCCCTGAATGCCTGTAGTGGAGGCGTTGCTGGTGTCCCGGCCCCCAGGCGGGGCTGTGGGGGGTGCTCTGGGCAGTGTCCGGGGGCCGTGGGGCTGGGACACGCAGCGCTGTGCAGGGCAGCAGGGGGGGCTGTGCTGGGTGTGAGCGTGGGGTGGGATTGGGTCACATCCCCGTGCTTCAGAGCAGAGCTGGTGGGGGGTAACAAGGGCCTGGATGCAGTCACACGGACAGGACACACAGCTGACCTGGGCAGGGTGAGGTGGTGCAGTGCCTGACCGAGGAACGGGCAGGAGGTGCTGTCAGCATGGAATCATTTGGGTTGGAAAAGCCCTTTCAGATCACCCAGTCCAACCATTAACCCAGCACTGCCAAGGCCACCACTGACCCATGGCCCTCAGCACCACATCTACACAGCTTTGAGATCCCTCCAGGGATGGGGACCCCACCCCTGCCCTGGGCAGCCTGGGCCAGGCCCTGACAGCCCTTTGGGGCAGGAATTGTTCCTCAGATCCAATCTAACCCTCCCCTGGCACAGCTTGAGGCTATTCCCTCTTGTCTCATCCTTGGGAGCAGGGACCATCTTACCCCAAATACAAAAAAAGTAATATCCATCTTGCACCAAGCACCAAAACCCCTCCATGTGTTGCACCCCCAGATCGTGGTGGCTGGAACAGGAGCCATAATTGTCATTGGGTTTTGTTTTTTCTTTTGCATCCAGAAACTGTGGAAACACATCAAGCACAAGTATGAGGGGAATGAGGAGTGAAACGCCGAGCAGCAGGATCCAGCCTGGGGTGGCAGAGGACACCACAGAGGATTCAGCCTCCTGAGACTGGGTGTGTGGAAATGGATTTGTGATCAGCTCCGAGCCGGAGTGCATCAGCCAAACACAAACATGGACTCAAGGAGTTCTGCTGCTGCACTCAACCCTACTGTGTCCAAATAAAATATTATTGGTCTGTGTCTCATGCCTCTGTGTCCACCTGACTTTTCCCTGCTTGTAACTTCTTGCCTAGGAGCTGGAGAATGCTGAACTGCAGCACCACACCTTGGTTTCAAGGCGCTGTAAGAAATCACAACGTCCAGGGTTTGAAAGACTTGAGAGCATTTGTACAGCCAAGGTTTGCCCTTGCTGCCCGTGGCTCCATGAGAACCTGTGCAGTGGGTGAGGAGCTCGCTGCTTCCTTCAAGGCGAAGGAAACAGAAAAGTGACCTGCAGTTGCTCACACACTCTTGGGTAAATCATTTACAGGCCTGGGCTGGCTCCTGGCCTGTCACCTCCCAGCTGCAGCAGGTGCTGCCACCACCACTGCCTCCACCAGGGCAGAACTGGCCTCAGCACTGGCCCCGTGCTGCTGCCAGTGTGTGCTGGGTGGGAAATGGGCAGTGGGTGAGACCCTGCCCAGAGCCTCCTGAGCTGGGGTGCAGAGCTCTTCCCTGGCACCTCCTGTACCTCCTGGCTCGAGGGCAGAGCCCCAGGTGTGGCACGCTGCAAGCCCACCATGGTCCTCTGCCAAGAAGGGAGAGGGGTTGCTGGGCTCTGCCTGGGGCACTCATCCCTCTGCCTGGGTGTGAGCTCCAGCAGTGACAGAAGGGAAGGAGGAATTAATCCTCGGCAGCTCCACTGCAGGACCCACCTCTTGTTCCCGGTGGCCGTTCCAGGCACATCTTTTCTTCCAGGGAAGGGCTACTCCAGCACCATCTGGGGTAATGACTCAGTTAATGGCTCTGGGGGAAGATCTGGCCGAGTGCCTCCTGCTCTGCCCAGAAGCCACATCTCTCCCTCCTCACTAGATTTCCATTTTAGCAACGGATGAGGCAGAGCAAATTAGAGCCAGTGCTAATGAAAGAAGCTTTATTGGGTTTGCAAACAGGTGTCAGGAGTAAAACATTCATTCCCAGAACATAAAGAGGACTTAAACATTGTGCTTGTGTTTTTTTGAGCAAAAAAAGCACTGCAGCTTTCACCGGCCCAGCTGTGCTTTTAGAGATGCTCCAGAGGAGCAGTTGAAGCTTTGTTGGGATAATCGAGTGCGGTGTCAGAGCGCCAGCCCTGGCTGCAGTGCTGGGAGCAGCACAGAGGTGATGGGGATTTGCAGCTTCTCAGAAGCAAGAACTAGAGATGGATACAGCCCCGGCCCCACCGTGCCTGGCAGCAGCACTCAGACAGCCCCGTAGTCATTCCAGGGGCAAGGAGCTCCAGGGCCACCCTGGGACAGGAGCTCTAACGCTGCCTCAGCACGGGGGTGACAACCACAAGCACCTTTGCAGTACTAGAGAAAAGCCAGGGTGGTGGCAGGGAGATGGTGCTCGGAGCAAATTAACCCAGCAAAGCCTAATTGTTCACCTGAAAGTTTGTGTCCATGCTGGGGACAGCACTCCAGAGCTCTGCTAATGCTCCGTGACAACACTGACCACAACAGCTTCACCACCAGCTGCTGGCAGATGCTCCAGGCTCACCCAGGCACAGTGTACAGCCATTACCATGGCGTTTGAGGACCTTACAAACAGGTTGCAGAGTAAACTTGGTAATTTGTGTGTCTCCCCACCTAGGGAACAACTCCGTTTAACAGAAGATGGCCCTCAGGAGAAGTCTTTCAGCAACTACAAACTGCTTGTTTACCATTAGCTCCCAGCCTTCCCAGCAGCAACAGCAATGATCAGGGCAGTTCTGCTTCCCAGAGTGTGACAAGTGGTTATTGAGGAGGCAGCTCCCACCCTGCTGCCTTCAACTCCGATTTCCACACTACTGTCATCTCCCTTAGGATGTCTTGATCCGATTTTCAAGTATCTTCAGTCTCAGGGTTGGATCTCATTACACCAAACCAACACAAAGCAGCAACTGAATTTCACTGCCTACAGACACAGTGCATGAAAAGCCTTCTTGAGGTTCCTCCAAGTCCAATACAGTTCATAACAGCCCGGAACACCAACTGGAAGATTGAAATCATTTATTTGCACGTTCTGTTTTCACACACCTCACTCAAGGGACACACATTTATGATAAGGTCTCATTCAGGTGAACTCCTGTGTGTCCGTGGGCAATGGGAACAGCCGGAGCTTTCTCCTACCAACCTTCATGTGGTACTTCAGGATAAGGCATTCCAGCAGAGAGGGGAGCTGGGAGCTGCTCCAGGGCAGCTTTGCTCTGGGAGCTGCCCGCTGCGTGGCCTGGAAGCTGCCTGAGCTGCAGAGAGGGTGTAAGGAGCCAGTATGAAAATAGACTTCTCAGAATTATAAATAGTACAAAAGGAGGGGGCTGGTGGGGCAGCCACACGTCTCTAGAAATGGAAGAGCAGTTGGGGTCTGCGTGGAGGGCAGCTCCTCCCCATGAGCAGGCAGCACTCCCAGGGCCGTGCAATTCCACAGGGGCTGAAGCACCAGGTGTTGAACCACAACATCCAGTCCCCGGAGTGAAGGGAGCACCGAGGGAAGGGAGCACGAGCGCCTGCTCCCCAGCAGAGGGCTGGGGATGATGCAAGCCCCGGGCCAGGAGTCCTTCAGGAAGGAATCATGCCTTTATTCCGCTTCCTGTCGGCCATGACCCGCCGGTTATGGTTGGCTCTTGTGCTTTTGTTTGCTTCCTTCTTCCTCCGCTCCTGCACTGTTTCCCGGTTCTGCCCGTGGCCCTTCACATTCCCAACAACAGCAGAGCTGTCGTGCTTGTGCCTGGAGGACACAGGGAAAGGACATCACAACGAGCACACCGCACACTCGGGGGACAAAATATACCCAGAAAACCTGGGGATGAGGAGTCCAGGCATCAGGCCCTGAGCCTCGGCTCAGCCCAGCTCTGCAGGGGGTTGTGCCAAGCTGAGTACCAGCATCAGCCACAGAACCACTGTGTCCTCCTACACATGGAGTCTGGCAGCTAAAGGCAGCTATAAAACTGTCCTGAAACCCCTGTGGGAGCTGCTCAAGCTCTGGGAAGCTGTGCTCTCCAAGATCCTGTCGTGCACAGGGGTTCTGCTGCTTAGGATGAAGGGTTGTGCCAACCCATTTGATGGGACAACAACCAGCAGCAACGTAAAAGTTGGGTGAGGAGGTTACCACCACCATGGCAGTGGCCCTGATGGACAGGTACACCCTCAATGATCCCAGCCACGAACTGCAGAGCCAGGGTTTCACCCTGCAGAGGAGATGCCTACTCACCCCTTCCTCGCCAGGTAAGCCAGCCGCCGGGCTTCAGCTCTCTCCCGCAGCACGGCCGGGTCCTGCACGAAATGGTCCTGCCATGGGAAGGAAGGAAAGAGGTCAGTGAACCCATCAGCATCGTGCAAAAGGCTAGAGTAGGAGGAGGTCCTGTTGGAGCATGGGACAGAGTCAATTCATTGTTGATTCCCTCCTCTGGCTGAGCCAGCAGGGTTGGTGTCAGTGGCTCTAAGCACAAAACCTGGCAGAAAACCCCACAGACTTCTTCCCACATCCTGCCTCTGCCAGCACCACCAGCACCATCACTGTTTCCAGCACAGCCATGACAACAGAGCCTCAGGGACCCTCAAAGCGTTCTGCTGGCATCGTCTGTCTGTGGAATAAAGGAGATCAAACCTCCCCACGAAGTGTCAGTGCTCCAGCACAGCGAGCCTAGGAAGCAGCAGATAGCTGTGCTCAGGGGATGCTTCACAGTCCAGCAGACTGCAGAAGAAGCCACTCATAAAGCAGCTCAGTCTCCACACTGCTGCTAAAAGATTCACTCTGCAAGAGGAAGCCTGCTCCACATCACTCCGGAGGTGAAGCAGGTAAGAAATATGGCAAACCCTAACACAACCCCAAACACAAACTAAATGTCACCTTTGTTCTTTCCTTTTCTGCTTCCTCCTCCTCCTCTTCATCCTCTTCCTCTTCCTCCTGTCCTTCCTCCTGTCCTTTAGGTCTCAAGACCTGGGGAATTGTGAACGGCCTGAGAATTAAAACAGAAACAGTGGGCAGTGAAGACAGTAGAGCCACAAACACATCACTGAACAGCACATCCTTTTGGTCTGCATCACACCAGCAGCAGAAAATGAGAATCTACAGATTTCATGGACTTGCTTTTTGTTTCTCTGGATTAAAGAAAGAGACTCAGTAGCTAATGACCCAGTTACTACAGGCAATTACCAAACCCATGTTCTTCGTTGGTGAATGCTCACTACGAAGTTGTTACTGAAAATAATCATAGTTAAAAAAAGGAGCAGGTCAGGAAAAACCTGACACCTCACCAGGAATTTCTCCAAGGAAACAACTGCTTCCTCTGGGAGAAGGGGATCCAGGCACAGCCACGAGGCTTCATACTCTGCAAGGCTTCAGCTCACTCAGGGAACACCTACTGCACAAGGACAAACCCCCAGACCTCGACAGGAACACGAGTGCTCAGAAAGTGCCGTGCTCTCCAACCTCTGTTACTGGCCAGTGGTCATCCACGAGGCCCCAGCTTCAGTGCTGTGCCCCAGTTTCATACAGGGGGAAATACCTGGAGAAATCCACCAAGCTTTATGAATCACCATGAACACGCAGGCAGCACAGGGCCTGGGGGTGGAGCAGGAATTTACCGCGTGCCTGTAGCTCTTTAATAGATATGTGTGTGCCTGCTTAAATTCAGTTGGAATTCAGATCCACCATTCCACTGCCAAAGAAATAAATGGAAAATCTTTGCAGCCTTTGTTGCTGCAAACCTATAGATCTAGTTCTGAGCAGTAACATCCACTAATTGTTCCATTCCTCTCTAGTGAGTACTGAGCACATGAAATAGGGGAAGAGACCCAGGAGCTGTGAGTACTGAGCACATGAAATAGGGGAAGAGACCCGAGCACCACTCTGTTGCAGGCAAACTACAGAAAGGATTTAAATTGAAGCCTCACTACGCTTTAGGAAGGGGGGAAAAAAAAGCAAAAGGAACCCTAAAGATACGTTTTGGTTTGAGGTTAGAAATGGTGACATCTTCATGATGCATCAGAATTTGCGAGGCCACTTTCAGAAATGTTCAACCAGCTTTTAAAATACATTTTCTAGCTCTTATTTCTGAAATAAATATTCTACAACCCCCATCCCAAAGCAACCCTTTGCTTCCTAAAAGCAAACTGTCCCCAGCTGTCAGTCACTGGGCAGAGCACGGTAGCCCACCAAGGACTGAACTCCAGGTGTCAGCACTCGGTGATCCCAGAGGGGACTGGTGAGGAGAAGCTGCCTGCTCGTACAGTTTCCCACATTCTGAGTTTTTCCTTTGCTAACCAGCTGTTTATCTGTTGCCCAGCTACACTCAGTGTCCTCAGTACACACATGGTTATCCAGGATAGCCCATTTCCCTGCTGCAGGGTCGTTTCCTACAGGCAGCAGCACTGCTGGGTGCAACGGCCAATTCCCCTCTTACATTTGTTGACTTGTTGAGGCTGCAGACACAGAAAGTGGATGCCTATGAACACCCTGGGCACATGCCATGGCAACCATTCCCTACCACCAACGGGAGAAGAGACACCCAGATCTCCCTCCTTGGACATTACGGAGAAAACAGCAGAAAAAAGGGGTGGTTTGAAGCACAAATGTCCTCATAGAGAGGCACTGAACAGGTTTGTGCGAGCCAGACAAGGCGATTCCCACCAACCTCAAGTTCACCGGAGCCACAGCACCCACCTCCTGCTGATCAGCTCATCGTCCGAGTCAGCATCGTTGGCCCCCACTTGGTTCCCATCGTAGGTGTCGTCGTACTCGTCCTCGTAGTCCTCCCCGTAGAGCTGTGGGTCTCCAGGCTGCACAGGGATCTCCTCCACAACCACACTGTACTGGCTGTAGCGTTCCCTCTGCTCCGCAACCACACGCTTGTCATTCAGCAGACTCCTGGTCGTGTCCTTCTCCCTCCTGCCCTCCACAGCACGCAGACAGGTGGGCAGACACAGAAAGGCAGTGTGAAGATCTCTGCAAGTTACTTTTTCCGCCTTTTATTAAGCGGAAGGCGAAGCAACAGAAGTCTCATCTCCAGCTCCACGAGCACTACTTAAGCCTACCTATTACCCCTCTGATTTATAACAGGGTTGTTTGTCTGGCTGCTAAAAACAGCCACCCCTGGCTCGGAACAGAGTCATTTTCAAACAGAAGCCCAGCAAGATCACACAGCAGATAAGAACGGGAATTGGAGACGGCCACTGCCATTTGAGACAGAAAGGAAGCTTTTACAGGAGGCCAAATGCAATCACACTCGAGCTGGAATTCGGCTAAGATCCAAACACCACAAGAAGCCCCATGAATCTCCAATGGCAAGCTGTAGGGCTAAGGCTCCAGCCTCTGAAACATCTCTGCAAGGCCCAGAGTGCCCTCTAACACCGTGCTGCAGTATCGTCTCACTGCGGCTCCAACCATGGACCGGGGCTGCAGCACAGCAACTGCAGCACAGACATGTATGTTCCTACAGTCAAGAACCTCAGCTGACAAACAGGAGATGCAAGATATGAATGTAGATGGGGAGAGTCAAAAAATTACCAGTGCAGTAAGTAAGGGTTAGAATAAGCACAACTAAGGATGAAGAGAACAAAACAGAGCAGACTCATGATTGCGATCCAACCCTCTCAAACCACTGCATGTACAGTTTTGTTTGGAATTTGGGAGGCAAGTATAATAATTTTAAAGAAGGGAAGTCCAAGAAACAGAATTTTGACAGAGGTGTTAAAAAGCAGCCACTGAGATGCTGTGTCTCGAGCTGCACAAGCACAAACTCTTTGAAGTGCTGTTTTTCAGCCCAGCTTACAGCAAAGCAGCAAGGGATTCCACTGCCAAGTATCTACAGGGCAACTTGCAGCCCTTGAAGTCTAGGAGGAACACGCATCAGTGATCTATCTGGCATCTGGATATTACCAGAGGAAGAACCCATCCAAGGCAGACTGTCAGTGACTCAGGAATGGATGGATTGGTGTGACATAGGAGCAAGCAGCGGGGAAGCGATCTAAGCAGCCTGATTTTCATTAAGAACCTCAAAACAAAGTAATGTGACAGATAGATGTGGTTCCCCTCTCTAACGTGACTCACTCTGGTACATGCCTGCACTTAGCTGCAAAAAGCCCTACAAAGCATGCGGTTGGTTCACACACACCCAGGCTGGGATAACATCTTCTGTGGGTATTCAGCACGGGGCTGAACTGAGCATCTGCTAATTGCTTCCTGCTGAGCTGGTCTGGTGACTGCCTGAGCTGCAATGAAGTGTTTTCAGGCACCAATTCCAGGAAAAACTGTGGGATCACTCCTCTAGAGCCCCATGGTGCTCAGGACATGCTCTGGCTTCAAGAGGCAGATTCAGCCAGCAGTTATGGCTGGACAGGCAGAGACAGGAGAGATCACTTTCCAGGATCAGCCAAGAATCTGGTCTCTGCCAGGACGTTCATGTCCTCGTGCTTGTTTCTCTGGAAGGACACGCTCTTCATATTTATGGAGCTCTGAATGTTAAATCCTAGAGAGGCACTACAGCTCATCCTCTGGTTTAGTCAGATATGGCCACCTTTGGGCACAGGGTGTGCACTGCTGATCCCAGCGAGTTACCTCCAGGTTTCAAAAACCACTCAAAACATCTGGAGTCCTGCAGAGTGTTCTCAGTGTAAGAAGAACTGTTTTGAAATGAAGACATAGCCTGAGGGAGGCCAAGAGACACCAGCAAGAGCAGCAGGAAGAGGATAATCCCAAGAGGTTGTGCAACAGAAGGGATGGCAGCTTTCTCAGGGAGCGATGTTACCACTGGAGAGCAGACACTGCCTCCCTGGCAGCAGCCGGAGGGCAATGCCATGGGAGCAGAGTCCCATGACCCAGCTCGGAGATGACTTAGAGCTTCCAAAGCTCTGTAAATGATCTGCAGAGGGAGCTCCCAGCAGGGTTACTCCATACGCTGAACTTGGTGCTCTCTGGCCTTGCCTGGCAAGGCAACACCACGAGGAGAAAGGAGAGAGATTGTGGCTGTGAATTCCTAGCCATGGACACTTCAAAAGTCATTGTCTTGGCCAGAGACAGAAAAATTCTTTTCTTGCCCAGCTGAGCCAATAGAAGCACTACAGGACTGCTGCTGAAGAGTTGTTTGACTGGACTTTGGGACAAAAGTGGTTTTCCCCTGAGAGCTTGATGCAGCATTGCATCCAAAACCTTCACTGGGAGCTCCCAGGGTCACGTAGGTCAGTGTCCAGCCAGACCTTTATTAAGTTCTGTGTAGATACACATCAACATAAAGACCAGACCTGGCTGGTTAGAGACAATGTATAAAAAGAATCTGAAACAAATCAACCATACTAGAGAGATATGGTTGACATCCGCAGGATCCAGCAGGACAATGCCCTAACCTAAGCTTGCACGGAGCGTGGCACCACACAATGCGCCAAACTAGGCGGAAAGGAGAGGAAATGCCCTTCTGTGGGAAGCTTACAGCAGCAGGAAAAACAAAAGTACCCTAAGCCACCGAGCGTTATCAGATTTTTGAAGTAGATGGATATTGAAGCTTCGCTTGGGTCTTATCCAAATCATCTGTTTGCAGCTCTGAGTCACAATCCCAGGCTCGCAGAGATCACTGCTTTTCAAGGCTTGTTGTGCTGGACAAGTTTAACATCAAGACCGAGAAGCAAGAGCCCGACACTGCAAATGAGCTTGGCAGGGAGAACTCCAGCAGCACATGGAGGAAAGCCAATTAGGGAATTCCTCCTGTGAAACCAACCCCCTAATAACATTTCATTTTACTTTCCAGAGAAACAGAAGAAACAGGTGGGAAACATTTTGATAAGCCTTATCACCTCCAACAAGTTCCTGCCGGAGGTTTGTACGAGAAATAAATTTGCAGGTTCACAGATATTATTCCTCCTGACAGGCAGGGTTAATCAAGGGCGCACGATACTCACCTCTTGCCTTTTTGTATCCGAGAAACATCCACTGAATCCCTACTGAAAACATCAAATTCATCATTCTGGAACACATTATAGCGAGAAGTGACCAGAGGAGTGGGGTCTGGCTTCAGCTGCCTGTTAAAAAAGACAGAGAGAATAAAAACAAAGGTAAACTGGGGAAGACCGAGTCCTCTCTTTCCTAAGACCTTGGTTTATTCTTTGTCAGTCTCCAAGTCATCTCCAGCATACCAAGATCCTCCTCGTGATGCTGGCTGACCAGGTCACCGATCGCTATTCCTTCATTCACAGCCACACTACAGTATGTGCATGACCACTGCATGGCATTGGTTTAAGATAAAAGGCAGAGTTTCCAAAGGTTATCTTTGTGGGGAAGCTAAAGCAACTTACAGAAAGCAAAAAGAGAATTCTTCTGTTCATTTAAGAATAAATAAATCTGTACAGGAGCATGGAATACTCAATAGACTGCCTGGTCTCAAAACAGTGACTCAGTAAAGCCAAACACTAAGTATGATGAATTACACACTGGAAAAAAATCCAATACTTTGCTGCTGTTGATTTGAGGATATTTATCTCCCTATGGTTCCTTCTTAATTCTTTCTCAGGGTTCCAGGTCTACGTTTGTTCAACTTACAAGTCAAAAGACCGTTATTCTTACATTTATTTTGTTGGTGCCGTTGGCTCAGCTGGGCACCCGAAAATGCTGCTGTGCTCACTTCCAAAACCAGCAGTGTTCAAAATTCTACAGCTGCTGTTGAACTGACAGTTTTGTTTCAAGACGCAAAAAGCAGGGGAAAAAACCAAATCCACAGCCCTATCTTCTGTAACTGCTGGCTTTGCAGAAAAACCCCAACCCTTCCAAAAGCCCACCCCACGTGGTTTGTGCCCAAGTCAGCAGATCTAACTGTGAGAGCATGAAGATTGTTGCAAAACTCAGATTTTTTACATCATTTTGCCGATAAAGATGCTTTCCTTCTTTAACACAACAAGACAGTCTGCCCATTCCTGCATGAAATGTGAACAAATAGCAGCACATTCACATCCTGACACTCAGTCAGAAACTGCTGTTGCAGCACAAACACACGCTAGCAGCTGCAGACAGACTAAAACAACTCAATTCCACTGCCAGCTATAAACCCTACGTCCCATGTACAACCCAGAGAAGCAAGCAAAAGCCTTTGTCAAAGGGTAGATAAAAATGGATCTAAATTGCAGTTTCCAACCTCTCTCGGGCTTATTTCCCATTTCAAGAGCCATATTTGACCCCACAGGCTGAATTTCAGCTGGATTAGTTCCTTCAAAGATGCCCTTTCCCGCAGGACAGCGGGGATTTTAACACCTATGACCCTGTCCTCTGCAGCAAAATAACTTTTCAAGTTCTACTGCCCAGCCCAGGCTAAGCCCACCTTCCCATGATGGAATCTTAACCTTTCTTATTTCAGTGTTTAATGTACAAGTATTTTTGTGCCCCCACCACAAAACACAACCCAGCCACTGCTCTACGGAAGTGCTGAAGAGTGAATGCTCCAGGTCCTCTGTGGGCACACAGTGAGGGCAGGAACCTAGTGGCAGATGGCAATGAGAAGCTCTTGCTGCAGCTATCTACTCCAAGACAACACACGTGGAGCTTCTTAGGGCTCTACAGGTGGCAAATCTTCAGCAAGAAATGATGTTAAATGATAGCCCACAAATAAAAACACAAAAGGCATCAAAGCTGTGCCTGAAGCTGCCCCACACCTTTGCATTGCTCGGTCCAGCTTATCCAAGTATGGCACCAGTTTATCTTCTAGAATGTTGTTGATTACTTGCTCCGTGTTGTAACTGTACTCTTCCAGGCAGGCCAGGATGAAGCCCTCACCGAGGTCCGGCAGCAGGTCCTTCACTTGAGAGATCAGAGAGTCCAGCTCCACCCCTGACACCTTGGCAACAGGCGCAGCGGCTGCTCCAGCACACTACAAACCCCAAACAGAATTGGTGGCATTACTGGAAAGAGACAGCAGCTATGGGGAGGCAGACATCTCATTAAGGAAGGGAAAGGAGCAGCCTGGGTTAATACAAACAAGCCACAGGCTGAAGGCAAAAGAACAGAAATCAGATAGTTTTTTACTACACAAGGTCTGTAACACAGATTTGGGCACACAGCTACCTTTGTCCAGCTCTGAGTTAGCAAGGATACTCCAGAGAATCCCTGCCTCAAATAACATAAGAGCTAGGCATTTAAAAAATATGCACATGAACTACAGTGATGAAGCAGAGTATTTAATAAACCACAGCAACAGGAAACCAAGCCAGCCGGATTTAGAAACAATTTGCTCAAAGATAAAGCCAGGGTTCAGGTGTGGTTTTGTTTCTCATTTCACAGGGCACAGGGGAGCTGCTCTGAAATCTAGCAAAGGTAGGAAATGAGACTGAACCTCATGTCACCCCCAGAACCAAGCAAACCATTCCTCTCTTCAGACAAATGATGTAAGGACAAAGAGTGGAACCCAGTGCCACCCACAGCTTTGCTCACCTCATCCTCTGATGCATAGGCAGCCCCAAGCTCTTCCATGTCCTCAGCAGCACTCTCTGCTATTGCTGATGACCCATTAGGTGCTGCTGGTGGTGCTGGATCTTTAACTACTTGTGCTTTTTTCCTGTCTACCCCTTCCCATGCACTTTCCACTGCCTGGAGGATATAGGCTGTCCTGGTCTCATCTCTAAGAGGACAACATTAAGGACATTTCTATATGCACATATTTAGACCTCACCTTGATGCAACTATGCAATTTGCAATGACTCCCAAGCCTCTGCCTACATTAACCTTCCCCCCTTTCTTTTTTTAAGAGAAAACTTTCCATCACTCACTGCCAGTCATGCAGCTTAACCAGAGGCAGCCACACTGGAAATGCCACTGGTGTGAAGGAATCTAAAAGCAGCCAGGTCTGCAAAAGCCCAAGGTGACAGCAAAGGATACAGTGTGGAGGATGCTTGCTGAAGCAGACTGACATCATCCTCAACAGGAAACAGCTCATCGTAGTCACAGAGAAACCTGAGAATGCAGGAACCAATTTAATCAGTCTAACTCAAGAATAAATTACCAGCAGACCTGTGACATGCTACTATCTCTGCTAGGGCACTGTGACTTCCTCACTGCTCAGGTAGGAACATGTACAACCCCTCACCCAGTACTGAATTCCAGCATGGGTTATTGTCACATCTGATTCTGCCCCCATTATACTGCAGGATCACCTCCCCCCCAGGACACCAGAGCTGGCTGCAACACTCCCCATGATGTTGAGACCTGCAACTCAGTGCTGTGTTACAGAGAAAATCTGGTTTATCACTCAAATGTGATCAGAATGACAGCATCATCAGGAGGACAGGATCCAACTCCCAGTTCTGCCACTTACTCACTTCACATCTTCAGCATTAGCACTTTCTGGCTTGGTCACCTCAGCTGAAAAGCACAGATCAGTAATAACAGCCTAACTTGTCAAGGTAGCTAATGACTAAATTGCTGTCCTCCACTTTGAAAGCCTGGATTAAAGAGAGTGAAGAATAACATTCTCCAGCGTCATGCAACACCCTCCTCACCCTTACATTAAAGCCTGTACTGCAGTTTGAAATCCTCTCACAGCAGTTCTCCCAACTAGTCAGGATGATTTCTAACTCCCAAAGGCATCGTAATGCCTCCTAATAATGTCTCAGGCAATTCTGTCATAAAGAATGGAAGAGGAAGGCGAGCTGACCCTCCCCCCCAGGCCTCTTTCAGCCAGACTCACCTTCTTTCCTGAAGCACCGACGTGAAGATCTGTAGAAATTCCTCAATAAAAGGCTGAATGTTCTCACAGCTGCAGAAAACAATGGCACGACAGAGTGGAAAACTCAGCAGTAAGCCCACTGCGTTGCACAATCTCCGCACTCTGCCTCACCAGCCAAACTAGTCACACTCCTACAGCAAGGGAAAAACCCCATCTGAAAACAGATTTCAGCCCACTCTTTGGCTTTCACGGGAGCAAAGGGTCAAACGGAAACAAGTTGCTTCTATGGCTTCAGCAGACATTTCAGCCAGCTGGATCTAAAGCTGCATCACAGTTAGAATTACAGGACTTCTGAGAGACTTCACAAATCATAGTTTGATTCCTCAAACTTGCAATGAGCAGAGAAGGGCGTGTGGTGCTTTTATAATTGCACTCTTATTATAGGTCTTGTTATATCCCAGTGAACTCCCAGGAAATTGGTGCTCAGCTATGCAAGAACACATGCCAAGAAGCTCCTGCTGCAACCTTTCTGTTCTAACACCTAGACCTCCCACTGCTGCTGAAGCATCAAGCTGCACAGCAAGGCAGGATGTCCTCTGCAGTAGGTCAGTGTTCAGGAAAAGGTGATTCCCTAGAAGCTGGACATGTTGTTTTCACAGTAGCCTCAGCTCTTGTCAAACTGGCAACAAGGATCTGGAGGTGTCCTTTACTACCTCTGAAGTATATATAGTCCTTAATAGCTTGGAATCTGAACACATGACACGCTTTGGTTCCTTTACACTTTCAATATTCCAGTGGGTACCAAAGGGCAATACTCAGGTAAGCAAGAGCAAGGCAAGAAATTGTTCACTTCTGTAAGGATTGGACTTATAGCACAGATTGGGTGATTGAGTCCAGGTCACAGAGTCAAGGAGTCAAATCCAGGTCCCTCCTAAGGAATTCCACCAACACACCCTCCTCATCCTTTTAGACAATTCATCCTGATAACAAACTAGGGAAAAAAATTCAAGCAGAGAAGAATATTCAAGTCGCGGAGACCAGCAAGCTCCAAAACCTGTAAGGAGTACAGGCAGAGAGAGACCAGCCCAAGACAGCACTGGCCTTTCCAATCAAGACCCAACTTTTTGGCCCTCTCCCCAGTACGCAGCATGATTTTGGGCCATTTCACTTCTCTTCATTTCTCTATTTTTAAATAATGACAGTTATACATGTCTTCATTTTCAGATTACTCGGAGGTATCAGTTAATCATTTTCACAACAGGAGCACAAGAGGGGGTAGATCTATGCAAAGGCACCAGTATCTAGATTTAAAAATTACTTTTTTCAGTGATCTGTAACACTGAATTGCTTTTTCTGTGGTGTCTCAGTGAGGGTCCCTACACACAGCATTACAATTTCCAACTCAGCCAGGTTACAAAGCCTGTTGGACCACAGCCTTTTCCCACTTTAGTTGGGTCAGCACCCAGCTGACCACGCCAATTCTGGGTCATAGAGCTTCACCTGGGACATTTCTGCTGTGCAGGACAGCAGACTTCTGATCTTAGCCAAAGTCTTTGGCTATGGCCCCAACACAAATAGCAGTATCTGTTCTTTTTCTCCTGTAAAACTCAAAACAAGGCAACAATCTCCCCCACCATGGCAATCTAGTAACAGAGCCCAAGTGCCAATACCTGCTTTCCAAGATGGGCTGCAGGCACACTTGGTTTATTAGGATGTGGAAAGCTTCTATCATCTTCTTCCTGGAATGTGAAATTCTCCTCCACAAATCACCAAAAACACTTTGGAGAGAGTAAAAGAACACGCTGTTGGTGTCAGCATAAGAAATCGGAATCTTTAACACATTTTACTCTGGAGTTTCCTCTCCAGAGGAGGGATCTCATTAGCAGAATCATTTCTTTGTTGCGAGGACCAGAGATTAGAGCCATTTCATGCTCATTAAGGAAAAATCCATGCTCTAAACAAACTTGGTCTCAAATCACCAATTGTCCTGACAGCTAGACACGATACCCCAACTGTACCAGCACAGTCTGCACCTCGAAATGAGACCAAGCTATACAGAGTGATACCATTCATGTTTCCACCTTTGTTAATGTTTGAATGCATCTCCCATCAAGTTTCTTCTTAGACAGCAGTGAAAGAAATCATTAGTCACCCTACTGCCCAGGAAAATTTGGAATTAGAAAAGCCATCTCTTAGAGCTCTTTGAACAGCATAAAAAAGAAAGTCTCCGCAGAGGTGGGTGAAGCACAAAGTGAATTTTTAACTAAGCCCTAGGAGACTTTTATTGAAAAGAAAAGCCCTTGCAGACATGCTCACCTGTTATCCTCATAATGCCTCTTCTTAATTGCAGATTCCAGCTCAGGAATTGCCAACTCATAAAACGAAGCTAATCTGTAGGAAGGGGCAACAAAACAGTAACTGTCTGTTTCAGAAATCACTTGCTAGAAGACAAATCAAATGGTTAATTCAATTAAATTCTCCTCACTAGGGGTACTCATGAGCATTACCCCATTTTGTTATTTGTTCCCTGAGACACAAGCAAGCAAACAAGCACGAGACAAAGAGCAGCACTCTAAGGGAGCCAGCAAGGTGCATTGGAAAAGCATCGTGGTACTGAACAGAAAAACAATCTGCCCAACCGAGAACATCCCAAACACCAATCTGCAGCCTGCAGAGAGCTGATACGATTGAGTCCATCCCAAAACACCCCCTCCTGCTCCAGAATCCTTGTGGCCCCATCTTGCTGTATCTTAAAAACTGGGTATGAAATAGGGTATGATTTCCAACAAAGTCTGACTGTTCCAGCTATTCAGCTCTGCTCTAGATGGGCGTTTAGATGAAGGTATCCAATATGCAGAAAGCCCAAGAGGATGTTTGAACAGGATGGGCCAGGGAGGAAACAAAGAAAGTTTGGTTCAGTTTCACGTTTTACATGCCAGGCAGCCCACACAGACCCTTTCCCTCAGGGACCAAGAGAAACACCCTCACAGAATAACAGCCAGTGCTGCTTCCTGAGCAGCCATGTTACAAGTAATGGTTCACAGCCCTCTGCACAAAAGCCAAGCTGAACTGATGAGCAGAGGCTCCGTTAGGAACATTATGTCCATGTAGTAAGAGCCAAACATGTTAAAAGAGCATCCTTGAGTCAAATGTAGCAGAAGCTGGTTGGTACTTCTAGTCAGGGAGAGACACCAGCAAGTGCCAGCAGACTGACTCAGACTCACAGGGGTTCCAAAAGATCACACTTAAATCAGTTTTCCCTCCCCACACTCCAAAGACCCAGTGATTAAAATATGTTGATGATAAAGATGACTATTTCAGCACATCTCTGACACCAACAGTAGAATTAAAAGGCTTTCCTCCTCTGAGTAACCAAGCATGGAAGCAGTGGTGCTTGCCAGTCCAAACGGCCACCAGCAGCCCACCAATCTGCTCTTCTTCCAATCACCAACCCAACAACATCTGAAGAGGACAGAAACCTACACACCCCAGAGCAGCATTACTCAACCTGTGGTCCACAAACCACGGGCAGCTGTAAGACTGCAGAGGTCTGCAACAGGATTGGAAATGAAAGCAGAAGACAAATGTGTTCCTTCATGCTGACAAGCAAACAAAACAGGGGACATAAGGACAATAAATTAATGCTTCAGTTGGTCCTAAACAAAGGCTGCCACAGCAAGACTCTACAAGATATCTGAGGGCTTAGAACACTTGGTGCAGGACACAGAAGTGCCATTCAAGGACTTGCAGCCTCTGTGGGAACACATGTGGCTGTCTGGTCCTTGAGACCATCCTGACTCATCCTCACCATGATCCAGTTGGACAGGGCATTAGCTGTCAGCTCAGCTGTGACAGTGCTGGGTTCTGGTTTCAAAGTGAAAAGAGGGTGGACTTAGATTGGATATTAAGAGGAAATTGTTTGCTGTGAGGATGGTGAGACACTGGCCCAGGGTGCCCAGAGAAGCTGTGGCTGCCCCTCCCTGGCAGAGTTGAAGGCCAGGTTGGATGGGGCTTGGAGCACCCTGGTGTGGTGGAAGGTGTCCCTGCCCATGGCAGGGGGTGGGACTGAATGAGCTTTAAGGTCCCTTCACACGCCTGGGATTCTGTGATCAAACAAAAACATTTATTTACAGACCCTGATGGACCACCACTCCGTGGGACTTTCTACGCCCCTTGCTCCAGGTCCTACAGCAGGAAGCTCTTTGTGTATGCAACTCTTCTCTGCTCAGCCCTCTCCACCCTTCCCCAAGCACACCGTGTACTGTTTACTGTCATGGTTGCCTGGCTCTAGGATCTAGATAACAATGAAGGTGAACACATAGCAAACTCTAGATGTCCCTATATTCATTTATTTAGTCTCTGTATTCCTGTCAGTATGAACCAAGCAGTCTCTAATTGCATTAAATATGTCTACCCTTTCAATGATGAAAGTGCTAGGAGAGGACACAGCAGCACATTCAGCATTTCTCTTTGTCAAGACAAGCTCTGCCTGCAGTCCAAGATGTACCTGTAGCAGAATTCATGTTTCTGGAAGGTCTGGCAAGCCAATGGGAAGACATCAAGAAATGCCCAGAGTGTCGTGCAAGTGTCACATAAGTACAGCACAATGTCCTTCAGCTCCTGAGAAAGAAAGAGCAATTACTGAGAGAAAAGCCAAACAGGTTTTTTCCTAGGAACAAGGTATAACTCACTAACAGGGACACATCATGCTCAGCCCGAGCCATTTTCCTGACTGCACAGTCTGCTATCAATGACAAACCCATCACGTTACTGGTTCTAGAGGCAGAGACAATGTCTCTACTAAAGCTTCTATCCTTTAAACATCTGTAATGCAACCCCATCTGTTCACTCATTAAATATTCCATGAAATTATAAGAATCACCAGATCCTGTCTCGGGCAGTGGCTTTGCCCTCTGCACATCCTCTGCATACGCTCTCGATCCCCATCTATCTGCAAGCACTGCACAGCAGCAATATAGGGATTAGAGGCATGGTCTCAGTGGCCCATTTCAGTGCAAAAGGCATTGCCAGGGTATCTGCAACAATTCCCACACACTGACTGTGTGCCTAAGGTTTTGTAGACATCCACGCTCACTGAGATGGGGCCCTCTCGGTTAACTGAAGTACTTAGAAGGGCAGCTGAGCTGGGGAAGGACCTGGAGCACAGGTCTTGTGAGGAGCAGCTGAGGGAGCTGGGGGTGTTCAGTCTGGAGAGGAGGAGGGTCAGGGGAAAGCTTATTGTTCTCTACAAATCCCTGAAAGGAGGTTGGAGGGAGGGGGTGGCCGGTCTCTTCTCCCAAGTGACAAATGATAGGACAAGAGGGAATGGCCTCAAGTTGCACCAGGGGAAGTTCAGGCTGGATATTAGGAAAAATACTTTTATAGAAAGGGTGGTCAGGCATTGGAACAGGCTGCCCAGGGAAGTGGTGGAGTCACCGTTCCTAGAGATAGTCAAAGAATGTTTGGATGTGGCCCCTGGTGGACTTGCCAGTCCTGGGTTGACGGTTGGGCTCGATGATCTTGAAGATCTTTCCCAGCCCGAGTGATTCTATGATTCTATGATCACTGCTGTTAAACAAACATTTCTGAAGAAAATATCTAATCTGATTGCTGTCAGGGTTACATGGAGACTTCTGTCTGCTGCTCTGTTACATGACTTACAAGCTGGTTAAGCAAAAGAAGGACACCAGGTTTCAACAGAACCCATGCTACAATGGACATGATTGAAATGCACATGAGCAAAGTAACCAACTCGTGGTGGAAAGGCTTTATCACCCAGTCATGGGACAAACAGTGAAACAATGACATGGAACCATGTGCTGTATGAGCCAGCAGTACTAGGGAACAGAACGACCCTCTGTGGTCTGACAAAGTTCAGTCTGCAGGACTACAAACAGGGAAGTGCAAGGAGCAACAGTCCTACCTGGAGGGGCATGTTCCCCACAGTCACATTCACTCTTTCTTCCAGTTTCTGGGGCTCAGCAGAGGCTCCTTCACACTGCAAGCCACACTTGTGCAGAATGTTGTTGAACACCTGGATTGAGAGAGCAGCACAGTGTTTAAACAGAGAGGGGGAAGCAGTGGGAGATGCTTTACATGCAACACGTGCTACTGCCACAGAGCACAGGGCTGTGAGAGATGAAAGCTGCAACAGCCTCTTGCAGGCTGCCACAGAAGGGCCATGCTGCACTGCTGAAATTCCACAGGACTCACATGCAATTGAGGTGCAGCTGCACATGGTGGTGCTGAGACAAGGACTGCAGCTAATCCACACCCTTAGCTAGGTGAGAAAACCCACCAGGCCAACACTGGGAGGTACCTGGGATCCCTATCTGCAAAGGAACAGGGGGACAACTGGGAAGTTACCACCACCTCTTGCTCATGGGCTGCTCCCAAAGCCTTCCTGCCCTCCCTGTGACGAGTTTGTGACGAGTTTGTGACTCTTGCTTATAAACACAGAATCATAGAATCATTATGGCTGGAAGGGACCTCCAGGGTCATCAAGTCCAACCTTTATCCCATCATATTCCTGACCATCAGACCGTCAGACCATGGCCTCAAGTGCCTCATCAACCCGTTTTTTGAACACCCCCAGGGACGGTGACTCCACCACCTCCCTGGGCAGCCCATTCCAGTGCCCAGCCACCCTCTCAGTAAAGAATAGAGAGAGGGTGGTTAGGGGAGAAGCCCAGAGAATTGAGTTTCAGACTGCTAACCAGCTCTGGTGTAGGATCAACTTCAAAGCAACTCCTCTACATCTGCACCCTGAGAGATTTGCCAAACCCTCCTCCCAGAGATAGACAAATGGGTGGCTCAAGGTACCAAAGTTGCATATGTGGGGTTAATATTAATATTCAATGGGGTATGTAAGCTCCTAAACCCTCACAGGTATCAGCTCCTTCCAGTGACAGTGTAAGCACATAAACAGCTTTATGGATCAGTAATAACACATCTGTCTTTGAGCTGTTACATCCATACACTGGTATCACCCTGCAATGGCTACGAAAACACACAGTAAAGAAACCAGTGTTCTGGTCCATCACGAGAATCAAATGGAATCTCTGCTGTTCTCCCCTGTAATTCACTTCAAGGCTTAGTCTTGCATCCTAGGATATTTTTTAAACATGGCATCATCTCCGAGATTTAGCTCTAACCATTTCTTAGCACGTGGAAAGAAAGAAAAATGTGGGCTTTCAAGAGGCCAGGTGACTTTATAGGTGTCTTGGGGTGAACGCTGTCTTGGGTTTGTTTCTTTCTGTGCTTAGGTGAGCTTTCTGAGGACAAACATGGCATTTTCAGGGTACAAAGATGTCAAGGCACCTTGATTTCCCCCTCAGGTTAAATGTGAATCCTGCTTACCGAGTCTGGGCAGTACACAAGCCTTTATAAAAATGAAAGCTTAGCCGTGGAGAGGTGCCAAATATCTTTTGTATGGCAACAATGCATCCCCTCCAACAGCTCTTCATTTCCTCCTGAGAACCTGCAGCACTAGGGCTAACCCATCCTGTCATCCTTAGCTACCTCTCACAGTCTCTGCTTTGTTGGTTTAAGTTTCAATGCTTCCCCTGCTTGGGGGGAGGGACACAAAGAATACTTTTTGAACAGCCTAACGAAAATTCCTGGAGATTACCTGCAGAGATGGCCAGAAGCTGAAGGGAGGCAACAGGAAACAGTCATCAAGTAATAGTTTTAGATAGAGGTTCAAAAACTACCTGATTAGTTAGCATGAACTAGAGAGAGAAGCAAGCAACAGCAAATACATTCTGCCTGCCTATGACCACCTGCTGGAGAGCAGTGTAGGAGAAAGGGACCTGGGGGTCCTGGTGGACAGGAGGATGACCATGAGCCAGCAATGTGCCCTTGTGGCCAAGAAGGCAAATGGCATCCTGGGGTGCATTAGAAAGGGGGTGGTCAGTAGGTCAAGAGAGGTTCTCCTCCCCCTCTATTCTGCCCTAGTGAGGCCACATCTGGAGTATTGTGTCCAGTTCTGGGCCCCACAGTTCAAGAAGGACAGGGAACTGCTTGAGAGAGTCCAGCGCAGAGCCACTAAGATGATGAAGGGAGTGGAACATCTCCCTTATGAGGAAAGGCTGAGGGAGCTGGGGCTCTTTAGCTTGGAGAAAAGGAGACTGAGGGGTGACCTCATCCATGGTTACAAATATGTAAAGGGTGAGGGGCAGGATGATGGAGCCAAGCTTTTTGCAGTGACGACCAATGATAGGACAAGGGGCAATGGATGCAAACTGGAGCACAGGAGGTTCCATGTGAATATCAAGAAAAACTTTTTCACTGTGTGAGTGACGGAGCACTGGACCAGGCTGCCCAGAGAGGTTGTGGAGTCTCCTTGGCTGGAGACATTCAAACCCCGCCTGGATGCGTTCCTGTGTGATGGACTCTAGGTGACCCTGCTCTGGCAGGGGGGGTGGACTGGATGAGCTTTCGAGGTCCCTTCCAACCCCTAGGATTCTGTGATTCTGTGACCACATTTGCTCCCTTCCACCCTCCAAACCCTGCCCCGTTTCCAGATGAAATGTGAGCCAAGCAGGACAGCAGTACCTGGAGGACAGTGGGCAGCGTTTCATCCAGGTCACTGAAGTAACTCGGTTGCTGAGTGAAGATGTTTTCTGAGGAGACAGAGGGAAGGACATCATTTCCCATTAGGTCAGACATTCATGCCAACGAGCACATTTGCACCAGAAGATGCACTTGTACCCTGATCCCCCCACCCTCCCGACCCAGCTAACAGCCAGTCAGGACACGGGCTCACTTCTCAGCTCCTGCACGGGGCCTGCTTCTATAAAGCTGGCCCATCAACTCTTCAGTTGCACCTGCAGAACTGGTAATGAGAACATGCTCGTCAGAGCAGAGCAAACGAGATGGTTGATGATTCACACCCCAGAGGCTGCATCAATGAATAATGCAAATACTATCACTAAACACTCCCGCTTCCTTTATTTGACAACTGGAGTTGACTTTTAATTACTGATAACAGTTCAGCATACACTTGAAAATGTTCTGCAGAATATTTCTGAAAGGTAATGAGGCTTTAGTAATACCTGCTATTATATTACTAGGACTTCATTATCTTTACAGAATACTCCACTAAGTGATGGCGTGCCATAAATCCTCACCAAGCAAGAACAGAGGCTGCCTATTTCCCTGTGAATCACTGCTCAGACCATGAAAATTAACAGAGTTCTCCAGCAAGGACAGAGCACGGGTAAGAGTCACAAGACAGGTTTCAGAAAAATTCATACCCTGAGAAGAACCTAAAGTTTATCAAGTTATGAATTACACACCACAGCTGCTCGTGCCATTGCTGTCACAACACAATGCAAGTGATCAGGTGAGCATGCATGCAGTGTTACTGCACTGCCCTCTAAAGTGTAATTCAAAGGAGGTTTCACACACTTAGGTCTTCTTCAGAATATTTTCAGACCCAGATAATCTAAGCTTCACATCTGAAAGACAGCTGACTACCTTGTCATGCCTTCTGCCCACCCCTGAGGCTTGACAGATGAATTTAGAGTGGAAGTTACTGAAAAAGGATAAAGCCATTAAAAAATGCAAAGGTTTCTCTAAGCCTTTCTGGTCTGGGAATCTGGCTGCGTCACACGTTCTCCAATGCTGCTCGCGTTAGTCAACTTGGAAACGAGACAAAAATAACTACCAAAAGAAAAAGTTTCATTGCATGGACTGCAGACAAAGTGGGTTAGAATTTAGGAAGAGCAGCTCACTTAATCTGGGTTTGGTACTGTCCCTTCTGTGCTCAGGTGCATGTTACAGGTTACAGGTAGGTCCCTCGTGAAGAGAGCACAGGATGAATAGAGAAGCTAAAGCAGTATGCCCTCTCCTCATTGCACAGGTTCTACCACCCCAGGCTGGGACATCACTTAATAAACACCTGCCACTAAGACTGCCTGTACTGATACAGGGGAACCTCGGGACAAGCACAGCCTCAGCAAGGCTCTGAAGTGCTCCGTGGTTCAAAGGCACTATATAAATCAACATCTGCAATGAAATTTCAAGTTCACTTCACAGACCAGTGACTACTTCATGTTGCACATTTCACTCTGCTCCCAACCCTGGGAACAAAGCACTTGTATGAGCAGTTGGAC
Source organism: Aegotheles bennettii (assembly GCA_013398125.1). Classification (NCBI taxonomy): domain Eukaryota; kingdom Metazoa; phylum Chordata; class Aves; order Caprimulgiformes; family Aegothelidae; genus Aegotheles; species Aegotheles bennettii. Next base: position 111,409 of record VZRW01006574.1, read on the forward strand.
TGTGTTCCACCTCCTAACCCTCTTCCCTCCCTGCCCAGGAGTCAAGTTGTTTGCCCCTCCTCCTCTCTACCAGGATTTTACAGAGCCCTCATGGTCCTCTTGCAGTGGCTGAGGACACATTTAATTGGCATGGGAAACAACTGCTGAGGCATAAGTGAGCCTTGGTTCACGCCTGATGCCACAAGCCCAGCTCAGCACAGCCAAGCAGCAGGCCACAATGCATCCCTTGACATACACGAAGTTCACCAGAAGAAAAAAAAGCAATCCAAGCTAGATCTTGCTCTAGAAATTCTAGATTCTAGTTACTCCTGAACAATTCATTTTCAGAGCGATATAAAACCCCACTCATCACTTGCCAGTAAGCAAAAGTCTAAATGCAAGAAGCTGCTCCTTGGCTTTAACTAACCAATCATCTTCTGAAGCAGGAGACCATTTCCTTTTCCAAAAAGCACGCAGAGATCCAGAATCTTGGGGATGTCGAAGAGGAAGTTATTGTAAATAATTTCTCCAAAGACGGAGGGAGTAATAAAATGATCCTACAAAGAAAAATAATTTAAAGGATAATCCACATCTTGCTCTGCAAGAACTCCAGCATTATAACAACACCTGCAAAAACACCTCCCAAAGGTGTGCTAAGGATTTTGTTTCATAGAAGGCAGCAACTCTGCTTACAGCAGCTTCTATAGAGCCCCCCACACTGCTTGTCACTGCCACCACTCCAGCCACCCTACTGGTCTCACACCACACCATGAAATGAGCCAATTGACCTAAAAGTGAAAACAAAAAGCTGTAACAACTCATTTGGTTCCCAGACCTGGCTCACAACACGGCCAAATAAACAGCTGGGCTGCCACAAGAACAGCTCAGGAGCAGGAGTGAGAAGCCAAGCATGGGAGTGGCTTCACTGGCACTGAAATAATACGTGAGATCCCAGCATGAGGTTACCAGTACCCTGGAAAAGTAGAGTCTAGGCTCCAAAGATGACTGCACCCACGACAAGTAGGAAGACGACCCAGGGACTGTAGCTCTCTCCCCTGACTGCTGGAATGCTGTGCCAAAACCACATGGCTCAGCACTGGAGGAATTTCTTAGAAAATTCAATATGACAAAAATCCTTTGTTTTTGACACTGAGAAGCTGAAACCCGACTTCAGATTTCCAGAAGACAAATTTGCTTATGATAGCAAACGTTCTCAGTGATGGTGAGGGGCAGCAGGCACATTCCCCCTGCTAAAGCAGAGGGATGGGGCTGTTTGCTGGTCAGGTTCGATTTCCACAACTCCTGCTGGCTGCCTGCATGACAACGGGCTATTAATTCTCTTCAAACTACTCAACTATGAAATGGTTTCAAATGTTTGCCTGCCTCACTGGAGTGGTAAGATTTAATCAGATCCTGGAATGAAAGACACAATAGAGGTGTCGGATTTTTGCTGAAGCGGTGCCAGCGGCAAGCTCCAGCATTCCTTCTCCAGTCCTCCAGCTTCCAGACCTGTCCTCAAAACGTCCCAAATGTCCCCATTGCAATGATCAAGAGAATCAGGACATCACTAAACAGCACTCCGTGAACCCATGAGGGTGTGAAGGGAGTCATTGCTGGAACACGAGGTGTTGTGAGAACCCCACTGCTGCTGATGGGAGCTGTACTCACACAATTAGGGCCGAGTACATCTTCCAGTTATGATGTCAAGAAAACAGCAATCTGGAGCAGTTTAATTGTGTGTCCAGCACTTGGGGAAAGTTCAAGGAGAGACAAATCTTAGTGCAGATTATATGACACTGCACGGCACAGAGGAAGAGGCACTGAGGGAGCAAACTCAGCTGCTGGTGGCCTGAAGAGCCTCTGCCCCATGCACCTGTACAAAGGCCAACTTGTTCTTTTTTTTTGCTTACAGTGATGTACCACACCACCATACGTGGTTAACCTGCAATTGCTCAGCTGACTGCCTGCATCTCCTTCCCAAGAAATCATTGCACGGTTCAGATACTTCAGCTCTGAGTGGTTCTCATCTCCACACAGAGAAACAGCCTGATAAAACCAGCCAGGGAGAGGAATGCGGTCGGATACGTGAGTAGGAAACAGGATTAATTTCTCCAGTTGTCTTTTCCCCTAAGCCACACAGCCCAGAGCACCTGCAAGGCAGAGAAATATTTACCTTGGACTCCTTGTGAGTGGACATTCTGAGGAAGGTCAGGAAGACCCTGCGATGGAGACACTTCTGCATGTCATTCACCTCGGGATGGCAATCCAACAAGGCATCAAACTTGCGAGGGGCATAGCACAGGTAGGAATCCAGACACTTCTGAAGAGTCTCATCAAATATTACCTTGAACAAAAGGCAAAGGAGGGACCTCACACATTCATAGGTCGCACTCACGGGCAGCTCAGTTAAATTTACAAGCAAGGGAGAACATTCAGGAGTGCTAAAAGGATTCACGTATGCATCAGATACAAGCAATCCCTTAAAATCCACAGGGAAAAATCCACAGGGAAAAATCTACTTTCTTTGCACTCTACGGTGCAGTAATTAAAATTAAAATGCTTGACAAATGCCATAATAAGCATATACGAGTCTTTATGAAAATGATTTAACGCTCGTGGGTTTTACAAGCACCTAGATGGTTCATGCTTTGTCTCCAGTGTCCACAGCACAATTATTACCTGGCACCAAAATTTGTCATGAGGCAAAGCCAGAAGCCAGTTCAGGTCATCTGCAATGAATTTTGCTCGCTCCAAGAATTCTTCCACTAAAGCAGGGTCTCTGACAGCGGGTGGCGGTCTGTATAGCACAAAAGACCGATCTGCTTTTATTTCTGGGTGCTGCAGAAAGCCAGAACACTGTATTAAAACCACAGGCCAAGTGACAGGAATGCCCAGTTACCATTTGTACCGTGCACTGAATTTTAGGAAACCAACACAAATGACACCTGAACAGAATTCACGCTCAGTTCCCTGGTAACTTCCCATTTCCTCATCTTTCAAGGCTGCAGATCAGTGGGTTTGTATCCTTATTTATCAGGAGTATTGTCAGGCTTTCATAATCCAGTAGATGTTGCTCCTTGCACTCTATTAACCACAAGCCTTGCAAAGCAAGCCTCCCACACCTTTAAAACAAACAGCACCAGTGTAATGCCGTGCTTTGAACCGCTGTCTTCACTCTTTTTCCTCCAAACTGGTTCTTGCACAACTTTCAACAAAGTCAAGCCAACATGACCCCCAAATACAGAGAATAAACCTGTCACTGCCCTTCCCAAGGGTTACTGAGCAGGCTTTGCCCAACACTCCCACCCTACGATGAGAGTCCTGTTGAGTAGCAAGCAGCAGCTCCAAGCTCTGCTTCAACCTGCAAGCATGCCCAGGGTGAACCTGCTCAGCAGTAACAGCAGGTCCCACCTCTGCACTGCGCCCAGGAGAAGGCTTTCCCCACACCTTCTTTCTGAGAGAAAAGTGTAACTTTGGGTTTAATTTTCTGATTTCATCAAGCTGCAGCCATGGGTGGGAGGTCATGGGACACAGCAAGTGGACGGACTTATCCCAGATAAGCCCAGAGCTAAACTTCACCCGGAGTTTGCAAGAGCTCCCCAGGCATTCTCTCTACTGCAGCAGAGTTTCCATCACTAATCGAGCTGTTCCTCAAAAGAGTGAGGAGTTCTGGGAGAACAGGGTTTACTACAGATGTTGAACAGGTTTCCATTTAACCAGCACTGAAAATAAATACTCAACAATTAGAATGCACTAAAACACTAAGAAAACAATTCCTCTACCAGGCAAGCTGACCAAATTTCATTGTACCTTGGACCAAGGGCTGGTTCTGCCCAGGTCTGAGTATACGGCAATTATTTGTTAAAGGTCTTGTTTGGCTTTCAAGAAAAACACAGCTCACCAGTGCTGGTAAAGTTCTCAGCTTCCCTGTCTTGGGATCCCTCTCGGTCAGCTGGAGCTCATCCAGCGGCAACGCCGGCATCGCGACGGCTCGTTCCTGTCTTCAGCAAACAGAAACACAAAAGCAGCACGGGGGGTGTTTTACCAGGACAATCGAGCAAACGCTGAACAAAAGCAGCTACAGCCTTACTGTAGCACACGGGGGGGCTGCAAATACATTTATGCAAAGCAATTTATCCACTACCCGAGTGCCAAAGCTCGGGGGAACGCCCAAGAGCCCCCTGCACACACCTCATAATGTGGTGCTCCACTTTCATCCCTGCTCCTCACTGAGAGGCTGTAGGGATCTTCCAGGACACCAAAAAGCACGTTTGGACATTGTTAAATGTGGGAGCTTGATGTTTCAACCTGGTTCCTGAAGAGCTGGGCTGAACTCTCTGCTCTCGCAGTCCCTTTTAACACTTGCAGTCTCACTCCTGACATTACAAACTAGAGAGGCAACCAAGAGACACCCTGCCAGCATCCCAGGAAGAGAGGATTCCTGGTGCTTACGTGGCAGATCCCTCGGTACTCGGCCAGATAAGGCACGTGGGAGGAGCCTGCGAAGCACAGCCTTCCTCTCCCCTGCCAACTTCCCACGTGCTCACAAATCCATATCTCATTCTACAACAGCGTTTTTAAGCCCTGAAATATTTCAATTCACTTTCTGAAGTCACCTGCGAGTCAAACCTTAACAAAATTCAAGAGAAATTCTTACGTGCACTGTTCAAAAAGCTCAGATATGAACCAAAACCGGAGGTTAGCAGAGCTTCTCAGTCCTTGGGGGTTTATAGCATTATGGTTTCTGGGAAATGGTACTGAAAACTTATGTTCTTGTTAAGATCCAAGATCACAAGTCCCCTTGCACATATATCTAATTGAACCCTCACTCCCTGGGCAGAGGAACAGTTGAGAGGTGTCCCTCCAGCTGAACGGTACCGCTTCGGGAGCAAGGTCACAGTTCAGGCAGCAAGTGTGTGTGTGTGGAACATTTTCAATTTGTTTTACAATAAACAATTTCTTTGAAAACCATACTTTTCAGCAGAATAAGCCAAGGTGCTGCTCGGTTCTCATTGTACATCTAATTTGGCTCTCAGGTGCTTCTAGCTGTTCTGAATACTGCACACAGAAGAACGAGGAGCAGAACGTGACATCTCTCATTCCCAGCCTCTCCAGTCACACCAGAAACATCTCAGGAGGCTCCCGGGCTGGGTTTGGGTGGCAAGGTTTGGTAGCAGGGGAGCTACAGGGGTGGCTTCTGTGAGAAGCTGCCAGAAGCTTCCCCCATGTCCAACAGACCCAACGCCAGCCGGCTCCGAGATGGACCTGCCACTGGCCAAGCCCAAGCCCATCAGTGATGGCAGCAGCAACTCTGGGATAATGTATTTAAGAAGGGGGAAAAAAAACCCATGCAACTGCAGCTGTAGAGTGAGAATATGTGAAACAACTCTGCAGACACCAAGGTCCGTGCAGGAGGAGGGCCAGGAGGTGGTCCAGGCACCAGAGAAGATGTCAACCTGCAGCCCACGGAGGTCCACGGTGGAGCAACTGTCTACCTGCAGGCCGGGGAGGACCCCAGCATGGAGCAGATGTCCACCTGCAGCCCAGGGAGGACCCCAGCATGGAGCAGNCAACATGAAGCAGATGTCCACCTGCAACCCGGGGAGGACCCCAACGTGGAGCAGGTGGGTGCCTGAAGGACACTGTGAGCCCATGGGAAGCCTGTGCTGGAGCAGGTTTGCTGGCAGGACATGTGGCCCCAGGGAGGACCCCCACCAGAGCAGTCTGTTCCAGAAGGACTGCACCCTGTGGAAGGGACCCACACTGGAGCAGCTAATGGAGAACGGCAGCCCAGGGGAAGGACTTGCGTTGGAGAAGCTGGTGGAGGACTGACTCCTGTGGGAGGGACCCCACGCTGGAGCAGGGCAAGAGTGTGAGGGGTCCTGCCCCTGAGGGGGAAGGAGCAGCAGAGACAGCGTGTGAGGGACTGGCTGTGACCCCCATTCCTGTCCTGGGAGGGGGAGAACAGGGAGAAATCGGGAGTGAAGCTGAGCCTGGGAAGAAGGGAGGGGATGGAGAAGGTGCTTTAGGGTTTGGTTTTATTTCTCACCTCCCTTCTCTGATGTGACTGGTGATAAATGAAACCAGCTTCCCCCAGCCAAGCCTGGTTTGCCTGGGACAGGGAGGGCTGGGCCATCCCCTGCCCCTGCCCCAGACCTGATGGCCCTAAAGGGAGGTTGTAGTGAGGCTGGGGTTGGTCTCTTCTCCCGAACTGCTGATGACAGGACGAGAGGAAATGGCCTCAAGTTCCATCAGGGGCAGTTTAGGTTGGAGATTAGGAAGAAGTTCTTTACTGGGAGGGTGGTTGGGCACTGGAATGGGCTGCCCAGGGAGGTGGTGGAGTCCCCGTCCCTGGGGGTGTTCAACAAACGGGTTGATGAGGCACTTGAGGCCATGGTCTGATGGTCAGGAATATGATGGGATAAAGGTTGGACTTGATGACCCTGGAGGTCCCTTCCAACCAGAATGGTTCCATGGTTCTATCCCGACCCCGCAGCCCCCGCTGTGCCCGGCTGAGCGGGGCAGGGTGGGCACATCCAGCCCCAGCCGCCCCCC
>VZRW01006574.1:118559-217549 GCA_013398125.1 Aegotheles bennettii
CCCCCCCTGGCCCTGCTGCTCACGCTCTGGGGATGCAGCCCAGGACACTGATGGTTTTCTGGACTGCCAGCACACGCTGCTGGCTCATGGTGAGCTTCTCATCCCTCTTTCGAGGTCTGATCCAGAGCCAGACGAAGCTACTGGACTTCGGATCAGATAAAAAGCAGAGAACTCCAGACAAAAGCTTTTGGCAAAGGAGCTTTTATTAAAAGGATCCTTCTTCAGCACGGTTCATGGATGGGAGAAAGCTGCTCAGCACGGAATGTTGCTGTGCAGATGATGGATGTCACAAGTCCCAGGCTGGGCAGAGTGCCCTGGTTCCAGCAGCACCTCCAGGGTTTGACAGATCCACACCACAGCTCCTCGGCTCCGTCTGTGCCGTAAGGAGCCTCCCGACTCGGCTGGTGATGAGACACAAACCAACCTTTTCAAGCAGCACAGAAGGCACCATGAGGAGGATGGAAAGGCTGGGGTGGCCCCAGGCACATGCTGTTGAAGGTCCATCTGTCTGAAAGTCCCACATGACAGCCAGGGAACCGGGCAGAATCTCCTCCTCATTTCTGTTTCGTCAAGGAACTCACACAGCAGCCCCAGCAGTTACTGGGCCAAGTGACCTCCTCCCTGCATGCAGACAGGGCCGGGTGCCCCAGCTGTCCCCTCTTCTTCTCCAAAAGGGACATCACAGAGGGTTTGCAGATGGCAGCCTGTCCCTGCACTGGCTACGCACAGGTCCAGGGGCACAGGGAACCCTGAAGGACCATCACTTCTGATGCATTTTAAAGACAGAAATAACACGGAAGAGTTATGAGATGACCCGAAGGGAATGTCAGGGTAATCGACACAAAGACATAACCGTGGTGCTAAACTGCAAAGTTGTGGAAATTGGCCACCATATTTTCTAAGCAGCTGAAATGCAGTTACAGTTATAATGATGAATCAGTGTAGCCCTGGGCATTGCAGTTTTTCATCCCAGCTCTACTTTCCCCTTTTTTACATTTTATCTTGATGATATGTACATTGGCTTATCAAGGACTCATGGAAGCTGAGAGCTTTCCTCAGCATGTTCTTCATAGCCAGAGACAGAGGTGTTACCATTAAACCATTGTCCTGATGGATCCTGCAATCATTTATTAAATATTTTTTTCAGTGTCTCATTCTTTTCCAATTAACTCCCTCAATATTCTTAGCATGAAGTCTCATTGTTGGATCATTTTTCTCCAAAGACACCAGGGATGGCCCAAGATAGTCCCATAGCAGGGTCAGAACACTGGGTCACTCTCTCTGAGGCCGCCAGCGCGGCACTCGCTGGAACCAAGGAGTTGCTCAACTTCTGGAACTTGCACCATTTGAGCTTCTGTGGGTGGGATCTCCCTTCCCACCACCACAGCAGGCACAGTCCTGAGTGGGTTACAAGCGCATTTCACTCAAGATCATCAGTTAAAATAATACAGACAGACAGACAGGTGCTTCACCTCTCACTGCCTGGTGCTCCTCTTTTATACAAGAGGATAATAACTACCTAACTTCAGGAGGAAGGACCTTAAGTGTGCTTATGAAGGAAAAGAATTACATGTTTCATTATTAACAATACTAAAGAAAGAAAATAATAAAGAAAATATGTATGCTTTATTATTAAAAGCATTTTTCAGGCAGTGTTGTTGTAGCAACATAGCACACGGCAGCGTAACGTTGTCAGGGAACTTTTCCAAATAAAAGATGTTCAGTATAAGATACTTTTGAACACTTCACTTATTTCCAGCTCACTAGCCAAGCAGCATGGACTACTCGTCTTTTAAGTATAAGAAAATAATGCAAGCAGACATAAAACACGACTTCCAAACACCCTGCCCGCCCAGAACTGCCGGGGTGTCTTCAATCTCGAAGGTGTCTCGGGGTGTCTCGGGGTGTCTTCAGTTTTAACTCCTGGGTACAGAACTGCCCTGCACACCATGGTGTCCTCTTTCACCTGCAGAACACGTCCCTGCAGAGCCAGACCTGGAACCATTCTCTCCAAATCATCGAATCATAGAATCATGGTTGGAAGGGACCTCCAGGGTCATCAAGTCCAACCTTTATCCCATCATATTCCTGACCATCAGACCATCAGACCATGGCCTCAAGTGCCTCATCAACCCGTTTGTTGAACACCCCCAGGGACGGTGACTCCACCACCTCCCTGGGCAGCCCATTCCAGTGCCCAACCACCCTCCCAGTAAAGAACTTCTTCCTAATCTCCAACCTAAACTTCCCCTGATGGAACTTGAGGCCATTTCCTCTCATCCTGTCATCAGCAATTGGGGAGAAGAGACCAACCCCAGCCTCACTACAACCTCCCTTCAGGTAGTTGTAGAGGGCAATAAGGTTTGGTTTTTGCTCAAAAATGTTGTAGCTGTTCCACTGAACTTGACATTTTTAGAGTCTTCCAAAACTCTACATTTGATTATCCTTGTAATAACCATCTCCATGTGTAGCCATGGCCCAGGGAGATTCACTGTGCGAGCCAAGTGTCACCAATAGTGCAGCTCATTGCAGAACAGGGTTAGGACACGGCAAAAAAATCCTAAACCGAGACTGTTGGAAAATGTTCTGACAAAAATCTCGTTATTTTGAAATTACTCCTCTGCTTTTTGAGGGAATGAGTCAGAGCATCTGTTTTGTGGCCCCCCTCGGGATGACTGATGGAGTGGGTGCCTTTGACTTGGGCATACTGTAATCAGGGGTGGCCTCATGTGATGCTGCCCTGATGTCCTCATGCAGGTTAAAGGAACAATGAACTAATGGCTTGTCTGATGGGAGCAGGGAGAATGGAAGTGCCTGCAGAGAGAGAACACAGGATAAACACTGGTCAGCTTTCTGTTCTGGCATTTGTTTAAAAAAAGGAGAGTAGAATCATTGAATAATAGAAATGAATTGAATATCTAAGTATGGTAAAAGAAGAAAAAAGAAACAAAAGGGGAGAGGAAGGATGAAGAGAGCTGCTTTTGGGTAGAAAACTGGCCAAAGAAGCCAGTTTGGAGTCCTGAGAAAGGAAACTACTCCACATTTCATGATCTGACTGTCCTTAGAGGATCAGGACTCGGTGTGGTGTTTGTTTTTTTATAAGGCATATCTGACTGTACCATCAGTTTTTCATCACAACAGAAACAGCCCTGAGCCTGGCTGTTTGGATCCCCAAAGCAGGGTGTGTTTAAGGTCACGGGGTGGTGAGAGGGGCAGGAAGGTACGTGACACACGTTCAGATTCGCCGTTTCTCGCTGTGCTGGGTGCAGATTGCTCCTCACGCATGGGATGGGCACAGGAACCGGCCTCTGTGGGGAGATGGTCTGAGGGACCATTCAGGATGACCCAGCCCAGGATGCTGTCACCCTCACCACGGCCACATGCAGGTTTTAAATGTCCCCTTACTGAATACAGCCGATAATTCAAATGACATTTGCATATCTTTTCACATCAGGTACCCCTTTTTATAAGAAGCCAACTCGTAACTTGGTGGCTGTGCCTCACACAGTGCAAGGGGTTTGGCAAGGACTCGTTGGGTCTTCAGGGTCAGTCCTCAGCTGTTGGTGGCAACTGCATGAGGGTAAGGCAGCTCCGGGAAGGATGACCCAGAGCCTCAGGACTCGAGCTGTTGGAAGCTCTGGCGTTCTCATGTTTCAGCCCAGACTTTTCATGGCCATCAGATACTTGTTTGCTCTTAGCTAACATCACCCTTGCTCTTAAGGGAGATGTGTTTACTTTGGTGTTTACTCCCTGAAGTTCTGTGGAGAAGAACCATGTCCCTTCCCAGCGTTCAGTTTTTTGGCTAAACAAATGACTTCAGGATCCTTACATAAGGAAAACTGAGGATTACCCTGTCATTATTCTCCAGTCATGTTTTAAGTTTGTGTCCCTTGATTAAAAGTGACCAGAGCTGCATGCATAACGCCAGAGAAGGTTGCAGCAGAGCTTTGTGTAATGGTATCAACATTTTCCCCTTCTTCTGGAGATCTCTGTTGATGTGTGCTTTTCATCACAGCTGCTTCACATGGCAGAGTTTGCAGTCATCTTGAGATAACAAATACACCCAGATTCTTCTCTTCTTCTGTCATCTCCAGCTGATGAGCTTCCAGCTCACAGCAGGGATTCTTGTCAGTGATTCCCAAGTGCGTGACCTTGTACTTTCCACTATTAAATTTCATCCCATCCCAGTGTGCCAGCGCTGTTATCCAGCTCTCCCAGCAATACAGACCTTCCCTCCGTACCGCTGGTGCCTCCCAACCTTGTGCCATCAGCCAATCCCATCAGCTCACCTTTTGTTCCAAAGCCTACCTGAAAAATATTGTGCAAGATCCAGAGAACCTCAGACATGTCTGGCTGGGTAAGCCTGCGGACCCTGTGGTCCAGTGCTCCATCTTGGAGGGGCAGTCCAGCCACTCCTGCTCTCTCTTCCCTTTGTTCCCTGCACACCCTGGAGTGGTGTGTGTCTGAGGTGGCTTCCCCACCTTTCCCATTTAGCTATTTTTCATGGGCCTGTTCTCCATTACTTTACTGAATACATTTTGAACCTGCTGATAGTCTCCCAGTCAGTTCTTAAGGAGCTCAGCTCTATCTTTCCTCCCAAACTATTGCCATTTCTCTGGAGCTAGCTTCTTACCTACCCAATGGCTCCTGGGTGAACGATACATCTGCCAGGTGGCATTGCATTTAATGTCCTATTGAATCCAGTTGGATTAAATCCATTGTATATCCATTGTCTATAAAAAAGTTATCAAAGGTATAATCTTAGTTAAATGTAATCTATCTTTAGGAAAGCTACGTCACATTTTACTTTATCTTCCCCTCACTTGTCCCTCCCCAACTACTTTTACCTTTACATTTTCTCTAAGCTTTCAGTGCTCCTGACATTGGACTGATGGATGTTTAGGTGACTGGGTTGCTTCTCTTCCTCCTGCTTAAAACCAGCTACTGCTTCGGAAGTTCCTCAGCAACTCATTACCACCCTCAGCCTGACAAATTAAAAACTTGGTACTGGATGCACGAGGATATGTTCCAGGTCTGTCAGAGCGTGGGCTTGGGAACACCTCTGTCCCCGAGCTGTGTGTCAGGTTCTCACAGGCCTTGCTCTCTCTTTGGGTACAGTAATTTCCATTTCCATAAAATAATTCTCATTAGCTATCATCCTTTGCTCCAGTCATCACAGAAAATAGAGGCAAAAGTCATTTAATATGGGGCTATACTTAGTATTTATTAAAAAATAGATGGGAACACAAGATGTGGAAAGTCTCCATGCAATGTGTTTAACCTCACTGCTAAAGATAATGTCAAAGACAACAGTTTGTGTCACTGGAATCAGCAGCTGGAAGTGCACAGCTTCCCTGTCCCAGGGATGGCACTCCAGCAAGTTCCCCCTCTTTAAAACCAGAAGGAACAACCAGCAGGTTCTGCTGTATGAAAGCCCTGGGTCTCCAGGGTTCAGCTTCCTGAAGTAGGTCACATTTGATGCCCCATCCAGGCATACTGCAAAAGGCAACCATTTAACAGGGAGCTTTCAAAATTCATATTCTGCTCCCTCCTGCTGTCAGCACCATCCTGCTCAGACACTGCTGCACCGGCTGAACATTTTTTCATTGCTTTTGGGGATAAACAGGCCAGGAAACCTGTTTTTCCCTTCAGTCACCTGTAATTCTTCCAAAGTTCCTCTGAAGGTACATATTGACTTTCAGATCACATTTGCATTCAGATGATGGCTTGTTGTTGGAAAAAATCCCTTAGAGGGGCCAGTTAACTTCCTTCTGAATGTTTACTGTCCCCGACCGAGGGAGCGAAACCAGACAACAACTCGCTGCGTGGCTTGTATCTGAGTTTAAAGACAGGATCCTGTGTTTTGGATTGTTCTCCCCGAACATCGGTGCTACTTCTAGCTTAAACATGACTTAATGACAGGCTGAGGTCCATCTGTCACAATGACTCGCCTTGGACTCAGAGCCCTGTGGATAATTTAGGAGCGCATTTTATAGTCGCAAGCGTTTCAGATCAAGGCAAACACGAGGAGCAGGTGGAAATCTCTCTCAAAAGTACAACCTGACCTACATAGGGCACTGTAAATTAAAGATATGTATAAAAATAAAGCATTAAGGGTCCATCGCAGCCGCAACAAAGCCCAGATATGAATCTCAGTGCTGAGAAGGAGCTCTATTGCACAGGGCTTGGTTAAAGGTTCGTTTTGGGAACGGGGACACTCGCTGCTGCCCCCGACACGGCTGCCATTGCCTCTCCAGCCTCCCTGTGCCTTTGCTGTCGCCGAACGCTCGCGTCCCTTCTGCTTTATCGCCTGTCTCTTGATTTCTGTGTGTTTCTTGGCTCTGGTGCCAGGCGCTGGCTCCCTGCTCGCCATTACCTCACGCTCTAGGAGCTGCAGGCCGCTCAGGGTGGCTTGGACCGGGCTCGGCGGGTGGCACAGAGCCACACATGTTCCTACAGCTGAGCTGAATGTCACCAGAGCCAAGGACGGAGGCACGGGGGGGAAGGCCTTGGGCACAAGTGGCGTTTATAGACAGGCGGGGTGCTTCTCCCAGGGCTTTGGAGGGCTCCTAGGGAGGCCCCAGGGTTGCAGGTGGATGCTGTGGGGTGGAGGGTGTGGGCAGAGCCGGCTCCCACAGCCCCCACAGCCCTCCCACAGCCCCCCCCAGCTCCCACAGCCCTCACAGCTCCCACAGCCCCCACAGCCCTCCCACAGCCCCCCCCAGCTCCCACAGCCCTCACAGCTCCCACAGCCCCCACAGCCCTCCCACAGCCCCCCCCAGCTCCCACAGCCCTCACAGCTCCCACAGCCCCCACAGCCCTCCCACAGCCCCCCCCAGCTCCCACAGCCCTCACAGCTCCCACAGCCCCCACAGCCCTCCCACAGCCCCCCCCAGCTCCCACAGCCCTCACAGCTCCCACAGCCCCCACAGCCCTCCCACAGCCCCCCCCAGCTCCCACAGCCCTCACAGCTCCCACAGCCCCCACAGCCCTCCCACAGCCCCCCCCAGCTCCCACAGCCCTCACAGCTCCCACAGCCCCCACAGCCCTCCCACAGCCCCCCCCAGCTCCCACAGCCCTCACAGCTCCCACAGCCCCCACAGCCCTCCCACAGCCCCCCCCAGCTCCCACAGCCCTCACAGCTCCCACAGCCCCCACAGCCCTCCCACAGCCCCCCCCAGCTCCCACAGCCCTCACAGCTCCCACAGCCCCCACAGCCCTCCCACAGCCCCCCCCAGCTCCCACAGCCCTCACAGCTCCCACAGCCCCCACAGCCCTCCCACAGCCCCCCCCAGCTCCCACAGCCCTCACAGCTCCCACAGCCCCCACAGCCCTCCCACAGCCCCCCCCAGCTCCCACAGCCCTCACAGCTCCCACAGCCCCCACAGCCCTCCCACAGCCCCCCCCAGCTCCCACAGCCCTCACAGCTCCCACAGCCCCCACAGCCCTCCCACAGCCCCCCCCAGCTCCCACAGCCCTCACAGCTCCCACAGCCCCCACAGCCCTCCCACAGCCCCCCCCAGCTCCCACAGCCCTCACAGCTCCCACAGCCCCCACAGCCCTCCCACAGCCCCCCCCAGCTCCCACAGCCCTCACAGCTCCCACAGCCCCCACAGCCCTCCCACAGCCCCCCCCAGCTCCCACAGCCCTCACAGCTCCCACAGCCCCCACAGCCCTCCCACAGCCCCCCCCAGCTCCCACAGNTCGCCTGGCGCTGGCCCCTTCCCTGCCGCTGCGTTTCCCCCGGCTCGGCCGCGGTGTCAGCTGTGCTCGGCCGGGCTCAGCTGCCCCGGCGCACCGGGCCAACATTCCCAGCCCCGGGATAGGTGGTGGGGCTCGGTAAGGCTCCTGATTTACACGGTTTGGGGCTTTAACTGTGCCTCTTCCCCTGTTCCTCCCGACAGTCCTGTGCTCTCGGTGGGATCTGAGCAGATGTTGCCCTTCCCTGGTGAGTAGTTCTGCCCCCTCTCCCCCCAGCACGGAGTTTAATTCTTGCCTGGCAGTTGTTCCCTCTTGTGCTCATCATCCTAGAGAACATTGTGTTATCAACAGATGAAACCTCACATTCCTTCTCACCCCTCTGCACAGACACTGCTTGCTTCCCTCTTTGCTGGGGGAAGGCTGGGTGTGCACTGGTAACTCCTGCACTTTCAGGCCGTGCTCCACCTGTTTGTTCTCTTGTGATGAACCCGTGTAGCCATGTGCCACAAGGCTTGCTTTTGGAAGAAAAGAGCTTGTCCAGTGAATCACGCCGGGTAGACTGGGTGTAGAGGTGCAGCTTGGCTTTATGGTGAATGTAAAGGTGTATTTAAGTGCCGAGGTGAGTCCGTGGGGAAGGGACAGTGGGGTGACTGAAGGAGCTATGGCAGTTCCTGGTAATACCTGTCATGCTCTCAGCTTTAGATAAAGGGCTGAGGTGACTTTCAGCTGCGCTGTCATATTCGAAAATGAACTTTCTTAGTGCAGGTGAAGGAGTTTTTTGGGAGGAGTGCTTGTAGATAACTCGAGGGGAGGAGGCTGACATTGGATATCTGCATTGCTTTGGCTGTCACTGATCACAGTGGGTTTGGGAGGCAAAAAAAATGCTTTCTTTCATAGTACAGGAAATACTGCGAGCTGTGAGTGTTGACACTCTCCACAGATAAGTAGAGGCAGGGCATGTGATTCTAAAATGCTTCAATGACAAGTGTTCCTGTGTGTGCTTTGGAGCCTGGGGAGGGCCAAGCGCGCAGAAACAGTCGGGGGATTTTTGGGTGATTGCACTAAAAGGTGCTCGTCCTACCTCAAATTATAGGAGTGATAATGTGGTGGAACAGGCTGGGTTCTCTGGCTGGCAGTGCTATAGGTACCTGTCTAGGATACTGTTAATATCCATTGCAGTAACTGTCCACGCTAGCAAATATTAAAATATCAGTGTTGGCCTGCTTAAATAATGTGCTATGCCACCTACAAATGGTACCAAGTAGGTGGAATAGGGTAGCTTGATAAGCTCTCTTTTTTTTTTTCCCCATAAAAATGGCCATTCACAGCTGGAGGAGATGGAAACTGAACGTGCCTGAGCTTCTGAAGATGCAGGATATGTTTTATTTCAGATCTCATTCCACCTACACGCAGCCCAGGGTGATGGAGGGAAGTATGTTGTCAGCCTCTCAGGAGTAGGAGGAACATGGCTGTGCAGTGCTTTGCTGGCAATTAACCCATAAAAAAGGAGTAATTTAAGGAGAAGGGTATTGCTAGGCTGCTGGAGTGATGGGTGGAAGCCTGCTGGAAGAAGGAATTGTCTCCGCAGAGTGAACTGGAGGAGCTGGGATTGATCTTTTTGCTTGCAGAGATCGAGAGGAGGGAATGGATGTTCTTGCTCTGGTAGCTTCCTACTGGGATGTGTGACTGGACATAATGGGATAGGACTCTCCAGCTTGGTGTCAGTGGTGCTCTCCAGAGCATGTGCCTCCAAACAGTATGTTGGTGCTCATTGAATATTGTGGACTGGAATGAAAAGTCCAGATACTTAAATCTGCACTTGTGTCGTAGCTGCTTTCACTGGCTGGATCGAAGTAATAAAGTTGTGTTCCTTTCAAAACAAGCATCTAAGTTCTGAATTGTCAAAGCTGTAACATGCAACTCTTCTGTTTGTCTCCAGCTTGAGTAGCTGGTGGTGCAAAGATCTGCCTGTTCGATCCCAGGTGGGTTTTAATGCTCTGAGGAATGAGCTTCATCATTTGTAATTCCACCCTTCTTGGAGACACTGGTGCCATAAGTCCCCAGTGCTGTCAGGAAAGCTTTAGGACGTGCCTGACACTCAGTTCATGCTGTGATTCTTGTGAATTAACTGGATTGTTAAAAGATAACTACATCTTTGGGAGCTTCAGAATTTCAGGGTGATTGAGTGGTTTGCCTGATGGACCTAAAAGTGGAGGTAGTGCTAATTTGGGGATTGAGAATACTGACTTTTGGCTGGCTGTGCCCCATAAATCACTGACTACCCGAGCTCCTGAAGCATTTCAGCTTCTGCCCTGGGTGCTGTAATCCTGAACGGTGCAGGATTGCTCTACCCAGACTGGTGTATGCATGTCAGCTTCTTTTGTCTGCTGCTGGTGGGATGAGCAGAGGTCACAAACTACAGCATCACTTGGTGTCAGCTGTCCCGGTTCAGAGTGTAGCTGATAACAGAAACAGCCAAGACTTTGTCCCCTGGCTCTGGGGTGGACAGCTGAGGAGGACTGACAGAATGTGCCTCATATTGTAGAAATCTAATCGTGAGCTAGAGCGTGAGCAGCTCAGACCGGTTCTTCTCCTCATCTGTTTGTGGTGGTGGTGGTGTGAAGGAGGTGAACGCCAGCTGGCTGTACTGATCCTGCAGGGTAATGCTTCATCCTGGAGGGAAGGCCTGGAGTCGGTCTCTGCTGACCAGGACTAGAGGGAAGAGCAGCCTCCACTGCCAGGGAGGAAGTGTGGTGTTACCTTGTTGAAACCAGGGGTATCTTCTCCCTTGAATCTGTTACAAGGTGGCTGGGTTGTGTTGCTGATCTGTGAGCTGGAGGTGCTGTGCTTGCCTCTGTTGGTAGTGATACTGGCAAGTGAAGCTTGGAACTGCAACTCCACGCTGGGCGAGGTGAGCTAGGGAAGGAGGGCCCAGCAGAAGGTGGTTTTCTGGAATGATAAGCTACTTCGGGAGTCACTGAAGTCCATCAAAACCCACTATTTTTAAAGGCTTAACTTAAAATATGGTTTCTGGTGCCTAGCTTTGGTTCATCTTCTGAAACACCTCCAGCTGCGAACCTTGATCTGAAGTTCAGAAAGCAGGGGTTGGTCTGATGTGTGGGTGTGACTGCAAGTCAGTCTGTTCACTGGATGGATGTTCTGTAGGTCTCACTGGGGGGGCAACTGAGTACTCCTGAGGCTCCTTCCTCCCCACGGGTGTTAACACTGGAGATATTGGCCACAAAGTAAGCTTGGTATGAGCCAGTTTGAAGTCTTTCTGAAATTTGTATATGTGTGTATATAGGCATGAGTGAAGCAACTGATGACATTGTAATACCTCTGCTGTAGCTGGCAGAGCCCTTCCAAACTCTGATGAGGAAAGAAAAAGCCAAAACTCTGAACACGACTGCCTGAGTAGGTGGTTCTTGCCCTTCCTTGGGAGAGCTGGATTTCAGAAGACTTGAAGCTGAATGGCCTTTAAGTGATACTGCAACTGAACCGTACAAGCTGCTGTGCTGAAGTGTTGCCACGTCTGAAAAAGCTGATACTCTGAACAAGTTCCTGGTGGAACAATTCTAGAGAAATTAGTCTGTTATTTCTCCTCTCGACAAGGAGCGAAGTGAAAAGCTGTAACGCAGCGTCGGTAGGATGGCTTGGGGGCAGGCTGTCATGCAAGCAACCAGTCATGCCAGTAATGAAATATGTCCCCAGTAACACATGCTGATAGAGCTTAAGAAGCATTAAACCCCTTTTTTAGAGAAATGAAACCAAAAATACTGGATTGCAAATACTTTAAAGTAAAACTTTGCAGTGTGTGTTGAAAGTGAACAGAAAATCAAGGAGCCCAAGGCTTACAGCCAGCAAAGCACATTGCCTTTTGCCTTGCTCAGCACCTCTTGCTGTCATTTGCAGTGTTCACTGGGATGGACTGGCTGACCCCGAGGAAAATGAAGTCTGCTCTGCTGTTGAGGGCTTTCTTCTGAGATGCTGATGTGGCCGATGCTTTTACTGCCTTCTGTGACATCCGTTCTTCGTCGAATTATTCTCCAGTGTGTGAACCCTGTGGTATAGTGGTCAGCTTTGGGGTTCTCAGCTATTTCTCTTGTGAAGCATTTTAGGACTCGTACTGGCTGTGAAGCCTGAGCTTAGCGTGGAAAACCATCCTGTCCCCTGTGGCATTAGCCTGAAGCTAGGGTGAGATCAGAGACCTGGTGCTGGTCTGTGGCTCCTTAGGAGGAGCTGAGTGTTTGGACGTGCAGGCTGAAGAGACCACCACCCTCACTGGGGTGTGCTCTGTGGTGAGAGCTGTAACTGGGAACCTGCAAGGGTTTGAACTCCTGAGACTGGACAGCAAGGCAGGCTGCCACAGGCCTCAACTTCCACAGCATGGCCTGAAAGACAGCAAATATCCACGTAGGAAAGATTTGTTTTGATAATTGAACTCTGATATTTTTAACCCTGTATTCCCCCTTCCTGTGGAATGTGTTGATCTCGAGCTTTATGTTCTATGCTCCCCTCCATTCAATTTTAGTCCAATATCACCTGCATTTTCTGCAGTGACACTTTCCTTAGGGCTTCTCTGCAGAAGCTCCTCTAGAGTGGTGGCTGGTGCCTATTTCTGGGGAAGCCTCTGGTGTGAGGAGAGCTAGAAAGCTCTTCTGCTTCATGGGCAAGCACATGAATGTTAAAGCTCTTAGAGTACTGTCTTTTTTTATCTTCTGGCAGAGCTTTAAAATAAGAAGCCGTGATTGCATTTTAAGTTGGTTACAGGGAGAATCAATTTAAATGTGCTTTTCTGCCTGCTGGATTAGGTCCCTGAGAAGGCTTGGGCCGATCAGCATGTCTGTTAGATCCTGTGAGGCAGAAGCAGGATTTAGGTACTTGCTTTCTTGAGCTGGGGCAGTTCTGGAGGCACCTCATGAACATCCTTGGGGATGTTAGAAATCTGCAGCTGAGTTCTTTGTATTGGTTTAATTTCAGAACTAAAGTTATTCTTGATGGGTGTTGTCTCTAGCAGGATCCTACCCTCTTAGGTCCTACTTTGTTTAGCCCTTACTGGGAAAAATAATAGGAAAATGCTTTTCACTTTAATCTTTGCTTCCTACTTTTCAAGGGAACAACTTTGTCAGAATAACTTACCACCTGTCTGTGCTGCTCCCATGCTGTGAGTATCCCTATGGATAAGACTTTGACCAAAGGCACTCTTGTTTGTGGTCTCTCTCACCCTGTTTTAAGAGCATGGAAAGGTTTCCATCAGGGAGACCCAGTGAGAAGCTATACACCATGCTAGCTGTGATTCTGAAAACAAACCAGCTTGGAACAGAGCTCTCTAGTTGGAGTGCCGGTCTGTGGGATGGGGTCTCTTGTGCATACAAGTTGAATAGCTTCATTATTTTTGATTCTTCTGGTATTCTCTGAGGTTTAGTTCCTACAGTCAGTAAGGGGGAAGGTAATGCACTTTGAGTCTGTGTAGGAAGGCTGCTGCATTGCTGTAATTAGGTCTTTGTAGTTTTTCTTTATAATAGCAGAGATTTATGCACTGGTATAGACATTATTTATAGGAACACTGTTAGAACAGTTTTCTGTCACCCTTTTGTGGGCCCCATTTGGTTCTCCAACTTTGGGACTAGCAACCAGGGCTATAATCAAGGCATGAATTCTGTGGTGTTACCTGAAGGGATGGAGCTTCGGGAAGGAGTAAAAATAGTTTCTCTTTCCCTATGCCTTTTGAAATAAGGCTTTGACTCATGTGTCAACTGGGAAAAGGCAGGGTCTTGAGAGAACAAAGCTCTTTTCTCTAGTGCTGCCTTCTCCACTTGCAGAGGTACAGGGGGGGCAGAGGAGGGCAGAAATGCCTGTCTGCATGCTGAAAGGTGCAGGCTGAAGACAAGATGCACTGGGGTTGGCTTTCTGACTGCCCTTGGAGAGTGGAGGGAAGGCAGGACTTGCCTGCAGGGTATGTTGGGTTTTCAGTCTCCCCAGCTCACCCCTGTGAGCAGCCTTTTATCTAGGACTGATGTGGATCACAAGCCTTCCAAGTCCTGTGAGGATGACTCCTCAGTTTCTGTGTGGAGTCACTGTTCTGTGCAAGTAGGATGCTTTTTTTTGGAGGGGGGGAGGTGGGGGGTGGAAGGAGGTGGTTCTGTACAGCTAGTAGCAGGATTTTAGAAAATAGATGGAAAATCAGATCTTTCCTTGAGTCATGTACAGTTTAGCACCTCATGGGCCAAGGGTAGAATTTTGATTTCAGTTATTTAGTTGCTAGAAATTGTAGATAAGTGTTGGAAGAGTTGTGAGTGAAACTGAAGGCTGAATTAAAGGAATGGTAACAATGAGCACCCAGAGAGTTAGGAACAATTTACTTGCACCTACTGTAGCACTGGAATTGCTTATGGTTGTGCAGTCTCAATACCTTTAACATCCTACAGCAGGTGTTTGTGGGTGGGATAACTTCCAGCACTTCTGAAGTGGAGCCTCAGTTTTGTTGTACAGAAGGTGCTAGAATGATCCAGTCTACTAGTTGACTTAGTATTAAGCTCTGTCCTATCACCCTTATGCACCCCTATGTGCTTTCAAAATGAGTTTGAGTCCTACACTGCTCCTGGAGGTGGTTGCAGCTGGTCTGGAATTGGTGGAAAGCATTTTCCTGAAGTTTCCTACCTGTGGTTAGAAGGGGACCAGCAGCCTGACTCTCCTCGTTTTCCCTGCAGGTAGATCAGGAAAGGGAGCGAGATAGTTGCTCTGGCTGGCTGATTTCATCTCTTATAGCCATAATTGACCTAAATGTGTACCTGTGAAAGCTTTACTTGCTGCGTTGCTATCTGCAAGCTTGTCATTGCTATCATTGAAGCTGAAATGAGGTGCTGTGAAGTTGTGCTGTGTGTAATTACACTGCTTGTTGCATCCTGGATGGGGTGTTTGCTTTGAGACCTTCTCAGAGCTACTTCTGCACTCGTTGGAGCTGGGAACTGTCCTGTTTTCCTTGCCTCCAGCCCTCATTGTCTTCTCTGACTTTCAAAGCTACTGTTATCGAAGCTGACTTGTACTGTTCATGGGTCCTCTGTGCATTCAGGCTTTTAGAATACTTGTCTGTCTCCTGACAAAGGACAGAGGAGCTGAGAGGAGAGACTACGAGAAGGAAACTCATCTGCCATATCACAGGGCAGTGTCACTTGGAAATCAGTGTGAGGGTATTGCTGTGTCCATTCTGCAGTCAGTTTGCTGTGATCTGGCTAGGGTAGAAGTGTTCTTCCACTTTTCAAAGTGTTCTAAGTGTTCCACAACACTTTTCTAAGTGTTGGGAGCTGATAGCTTTGATTTTATTGTTGTATCCGAGTTTTCCTTATCTCCTTTTTTCACTTGAGAACAAATATGTTAGTGTAATGTAGGCATTGTTGAACTTTTGATCCAAGAAACTTGACTAAAATGTTTAAACAGGCTGCATTTCTAGGTTATTTTGATTATTTTCCTTCAATAAATGGAAGCTGCAGGCAAGTGAAGTGTACTTAACATAAACTTGCAAATTGCCTCTGCCTGCAGACCTCTTACTTCTTTCCATCTAAGCCCTGTGCATGTTTTCTTAAGAGTGGATAAGCTTTTCATCAAATTAATGACTAATCCTTACCAAACCAGTGTTCATCTTTACAATTAAGTGTTCCTGCTCGTTACTCGTATGGTGGTCGTACTACTCATGAGTACCTTTGAGAACTCAGATTCTTAATTTTCTCTCACTGCTGGTAGCAGGAATTTGCTGTGAACAGGGCATTATATTCTGGTTGGATACCCATTGTAATTAAATTATCATCTTTGTCTATGTTCAGTGAACCTTTCTTTGAGTAACTTCCAAAAGAATGCACCTTTTTGCACTTTGGGAAAGTCTGAACTTTCCGAGGAAGAAGGAGGAAGATGGGACAAGGTGAATATTTTGAGGTCTGCTGGGCTTTCCTTGCAGGTTTGGCTAATGGATTACAGTCAAGGCACAGTTGTTTTCTAATGCAGAATACAATAGCTTGCTTGTTTTCTTTTACTTTGGAATCTCTTAATCCCTTCAGACTCAAGCATGAGTATCACATGATTTAGAGGTGTTTGGTTAGTGTACTTCACTGCTGCAGAGCATCCCTGTACATAACAGATGAGTAAATTAGGACTGCAGGGAGGAGCCACGTGGAAATTTTCAGTTTTGGAGATCCAGGTCTAAGTGTTTAATATTTTGTTGCCTGGTTGTGTCTGGTGAAACCAAGGGGAAGCATCTGGTGAGTTAGACTTCTAAGTAAGGAGAGGTTTCTGCTCTGAAAGTCCTAGCTTGTGATAAAAAGGACTACAACTTGAGGAAACTGATAGTATACCTCTATGTTCAGCGTACCTTCAAGTGCTGTGTGTTAGGGTATTGGTATGGAAAATTCCCTGCAGGAAAACTGGTGGTACAGCTCATCACAGGTCTTTCCTACAAAGTCTGTGATTGTTTGGGACATCAGTGGATATATAGCTACAAATAAATATTCATTAACAGGTAATTTCAGGAAATAACAAGCTTCTTGTATAGCTGCATGATGGCACCAGTGTGCCTGGTCACTGTCATGTTGCTTTCTCCTCCTTCAGTTCTGCAGGCTTTAGTAGCTGGGACCACAATGTCTCCCTCATGTCACACTGGAATTTTAACTTCTAAATGACAGGATGAGTGGTAATGCTTGGTGAGGGTAACTGAAACACTGACCTGGTGAGAGGAGTAGGCAAGATGAGTGCGTTGTTGGAGTTTTCCAAAATAGAGTTGGATTCCTGAAAATGCTGAAACATGGTAATGAACTGGGGATGGTAAAAAAGCCATCAGTGATCTAGAAGGTGCTGATCTTGACTCTTGGCGCTGCTTTTGCAGAACTTGGTGTGTTAAGCACCAGATCACTGTTGCTTTGCTTGGAGTAGCTTCAGCAACAGATTCTCCCAGCAGCTGAAGCCTGCTCCTTCCCAAGCTGGTTCAGTTGCATCAACAGAAATGCAAAAATAATTGGGGAGCTCAAGTCCTGGTGGCTCTATACTTAGCTCATTACTCCAAGCAAATCACCTTTGCTTCTCAGGTGTTGACTGGTAGGCTGGCTTAAGAGCTGTCTAGCTCTCAGTTGTTGGATCATCCTAACTCCTCTGCAGTGTTTTTATCATGTAGGCACTTCTTTGTGTGCACTCTTGAAAGGCTGGTGAGAACATAGCAGTGGAAGGCTCTAAGGATGGGAGCTCTGTAGTAATTCACCGAGGGGGGGGAAAAGCAATGCCAAACCTGCTGTTGTAATCAACTTGGAGTAGGAAGCAGTGTTGGAACCTGCTTGATATGGCTCTCACCTGCCAAGGGTGTTTGGGTTCATTGCTGCCACAGCACTGACTGGTGCCTGGCTGGGTGGGTGTGGTGGTCACGTGGAGGATGCAGCCTGGGGAGCTGACAAAGGACGACTGGACAAGTGTAAGATGAATGTAACAAGGCCAATAAGAGCTATTTCTTGCTTTCATTTTCTAAGACCAGTTTCTTAATAAGCTGTTTCAGGTAGGAGTTTAGGTGCTCCTGTCCTTTCTGTGGGTCACACCCAGAGAGCAGCCCTATTAAATGATGGTTGCATCATGCCTCAGACTGCTGTGGTCCTATTCAGCACTAAGGCATGAAGACTTTTCCTCTTGCATAAGACAACTTCATTTGTCCTGGTTGGGGAGGAAGCGCTTTGGCAGCTCACTAAGGAGTAAGTTGCACGCTGCTCTGCCATGTAGCTTATTTTTCCAAACGTTACTATTTCAAATTATTGTCCAGCTTTCTGAACTGCCTTAGCAGTGTGTACAGCTGCCTGAGACGAGCCCACTGCTCACACTGAGATAGTGCTTACCTGGCCAGCCCCTACTGGATGCAGTCCCTTTACTGCTGCCAGCATACTTGCTCCTAGACCAAATTGTTAGGTATTCAAATTAGAGGTCTGGCAGGGCAAAGCCTCGTGTTCTTGGACCTATTTCAAGGGCCCCAAAACTGCAGTATGACTTTAATCTACCTTGTCTCCTTTCAATTTCTAAATACTTATAACTATTACTGTTTTTTCTGGTTCTTCCAACAAATTCAGTTTTTAGCTTCATCATAATCACTTGCTACCAGGTGTCAATCCTAGCAGACCAAGCAGTCTGCTGCTTAAGAAATATTTCTTCTAAATTGTGCTGCAGGTTCAGTAACATTTGTTACTGAGCTAAACTGGCCTCATTTATCAAAGGTGAGGAATATTAAATTAAAACACTCCTTGTCAAAAGAAGTTGAACTCTTTAGCTTGGAGAAGAGGAGACTGAGGGATGACCTCACGAATGTTTATCAATATGTAAAGGGTGAAGGTCAGGAGGATGGAGCCAGGCTCTTCTCAGGGATGTCCAGTGATGGGACAAGGGGGAACGGGTGCAAGGTGGAGCACAGGAGGTTCCAGGTGAACATAAGGAAGAACTTTGTTACTGTAAGGTGACAGAGCCCTGGGCCAAGCTGCCCAGAGAGGCTGTGGAGTCTCCTTCTCTGGAGACATTCAAACCCCGCCTGGATGCATCCCTGTGTGACCTGCTCTAGGTGACCCTGCTCTGGCAGGGGGGTTGGACTGAGTGATCTTTCAAGGTCCCTTCCAACCCCTGACATTCTGGGATTCTGTGATCTTAAGTGACTTGTGTCACAAAAAAGGGCAAGAATGGACTTTTTTGTGTAAGAATTACTGTATTAGAAGCAAGTAGGTAGGCTGGGGAGAATCTAGTTAAGCTTAGAAAGGCCCAATGCCAGAAAAACTCTCCAAAAATGAATTTATATGCTTAAACTCCACAATTTTTATACTGATGCTTGCCAAGACAATTAAAGAATTCCTAGAGCTAGTTTGAATTTCCCGACTGGCTTTGGAGCGTGGTAGCAGCTCCTGCAGGTGCAGAGAACACTCGAGTCTGTTCAGGTGGGCTGGTGAGTCTCGGGGGTTTTATGGCTGGAAAGGTTTTAGGAGCCTGGAGATGTTGCTGTGAAGCACGTTTGTGGTGCAGTTGCAGATGCAGCCAGCTGGGTTTTTTACTGTTTGTAAAAGGTCAGCTTTTAAACTACCATGAATTGATGAGCAGTAAACTATAAACTGGTGTTGTAGCACCTGTTTTGTAGAACTTTAAGCCTCCTGTTTGACTCTGGAAAACTTAGGAGGAAGAGTAGGGTCCTTGTATGGGTTCTTCAGATCTGTTTAACTCTTTGTAGCTAATGAAACAACTCTGTGCATCCATCGTGTTTGCAAAACAAGACACAATCAGCACCATATTTCACTCACAATTAGCCAGGCTCTGCCATTGTGCTTTCCCCTGGTGACTTTATGCTAAGTCCTGTTGAAAGATTTGACTTAGTGGGGTTTGTACGTGTTGAAACAAATACGATAGATTAAAACTTGTCTCAAGAATCTGCTGCTTGTTAGCTGACTTCTGAAGAGCCACCTTACCTGTAGCCCCTCAGAAATCGTGCTGAGGACTTGGGTACTCTGATATTTATTTAATAACACTTTAACCAGAACTCGTAGTTTAAGCGATGTGCTGATAGTTTATTGCACATAACAATGTGGAAGAGAGTTGTGAGTACTTTTGTGAAGCTGGGAATCCATAGGTCTTGCTGTGTGAGTGACAGCTCGGCCTCTACACGGAATCCGGAGCATCTTTGCCATGTTATAAAAACCTCGTTGCCAGGTGCTGACCTGTTCCTCCAACAAAGATTTCTGTAACCTTTAACCTCGGTAAGTATAGAATAGGAATTTATCCTGTCAAAACCTGCATTTGTTTAAAGACTTAGCTCCTACTTACTCACCTCTGTCCTACATCTCCAGATCTCGGTTATTTAAATACCAAGGTGTGTGTCACTCTAAACTCGCTGGCTGGGTGAGTTTTTTCCTTTGACAGAAAGAAGTAGATGTGACCTGTAGCAAACAAGCAGCTGTGCCTATCTTGTTACACCTTTCTCATTCTTCAGTTTTGTTTACATACAGTGTTGAACTTCTAAATACTCATTTAGGAGTTGGTCTGCTGGTGAGTTTTGGCCTGTGACATTCTGGAGGTTTGTCTGAACACTTCTGAGATGAAGAGCATCCACCTTTCAGCTTCAGCTTAGAAGTGGTGGACTTTACATTGTATCTGATGTTCATTTTACAGGCTAGCTTTTTTGGGAGGAAAGGGGAAAAGTCCTTGCTAATGTTTTGTCTAAACAAAATAGGCTGGGTCAATATTGTAACGTATCCTGGGTGTATGGAATATAAAAATGTGCCTGATGATGAAGTAAGTTGAATGGAAGAGTCTTGAGGCTTCAATTCCAAAGTAAGAAATAAGTCTTCTAATTTGTCTGGTTAGGTTTGCCCTACTTTCAAGTTGCGCTGAGTTTTGGAAGGGAGAAGTAGCAGAATTTTTTCTGTATAAACCAGTAGGCTTGAATTACATCCTTAGCGTTTTGAGGCAGCTTGGTGTGAAGTTTTCACAGAAATGTTGCTCACGCTGCGCTGATGGGATTCAAGGCGAGTTAAGTTCATAACTCAAATGAGGTTCTTCATCTTCCGTCCAGTATTTTCATTCCTTGTCACAAGTGACACAGCCTTCCTTGCAGTCAGATTTGAGGTAGAAGTCTGCAATTTAACCTTTTATTCAGTGTGCTTCAGCCTGTTGCATCTTCTGAATGGAACTTGCAGTCTTGGTGCCACGTTCAGTGTGACTAGACTGATGCACTCTGGAGGGCAATGTTCTACAGCAGCAGCCTTGGTCTAAAAGAATCTCAAGCGAAGCATTTACCAAGTGCTTCTACAGTGTTTTGTCTTGCTTTTGTAGGTGAAATGATCCCTATCCTAAAGTAAAGTTGGGGGTTTACAGCAGCCTTTGCTGGGTTGAGTGCTGCTCGTGTACAGTGGGATGGGTGCAGAGCCATAGGGCTGCTCCACGGATAGAATCATGGAATCGTTATGGTTGGAAGGGACTTCCAGGGTCATCAAGTCCAACCTTTATCCTATCATATTCCTGACCATCAGACCATGGCCTCAAGTGCCTCATCAACCCGTTTGTTGAACACCCCCAGGGACGGTGACTCCACCACCTCCCTGGGCAGCCCATTCCAGTGCCCAACCACCCTCCCAGTAAAGAACTTCTTCCTAATCTCCAACCTAAACTTCCCCTGATGGAACTTGAGGATCATGCGACCGGCACTGGTGGTGCTGGCTGCCATACAGCACCGGGGGGTTGGCTGGAACAGGGAGGCCTAAAGACTGAAAGGGTAGCAATTGCTGCTGTTTCCAAATTACCCTTCCAAAATACAACTCCTGAAACTGTGCTGTGTCTCAGTCAAACTGAATTTGTCCCCTGCAGAACACAGAGCCCTCCCAGGGTTTGCCTCTGCTGCTGCCTGGCACTGGACTGGGTGCCTGTGTCCCTGTGTCCAGGTGCCTGTGTCCCTGTGCTGCTGCTGGAGTTGTGTGTGAGATTTATGCAGGAAGTAGAAGCAGATGCATTCCTTTTCCTCAGAACTATTTGATTAATTGTTAACTGAAGCAGGGGTTTGGGTTTTGTTTAGTATTTGTGGTAGGATTTGATATGATACTTGATAAATACTCACGTGTTTTCCACTGATAAAAGTGTGCTTAGTCCTGGTGGGGTATTGGATTTGTAGATGTTAGGGCAGCTCTGTATTTGATTCAGTAGTAAACAGAACTAAAGCAGTGAAACTTCATACTGGGAAGTTATTCAGTAACTCTGTTTTGATCACTGAGCTGCAAAAAATAATGGTGGTGAGTTTAGCAAGGTTAAATGAAAAATGGACAAAACACAAATGTATTTCAGAGCTTGTTCCTGGAGATAACAAAACCTTCATTGCTAACTGCTCAAGCAGAGAGTCCTCCTTGCTCTAACAAGACTAAAATGTCATTTTATGTTGTTTAGTACCTATACAGTGAGGAGTTCCAGCTCGTATGTCTGAGGTTTTATTTCATCTCGACTGTCAGCCTATGGTAATGCTGCGAGGTGTGATTTGCTTCGAACGTCTTACAGGGAAAATAGCACATGTGCATTGCTGTGTGTGCTCGGGTGTAAGTTACTCCGTGGGATCGTGTGTCAGTCTGAAGCAGAAGCTCGTCTGCTAGCACATTTAATCTATTTTTGATTTGTCAGGATCTCAAAGGTAGAAACAAAAAGCACTTTGTCCTGGCGAGTCTGACACTCGAAACACACTCTGGTTGTCTGTTCACTGCTCGTAGCTGCTGCTCTGGCTGAGTGAGGCTCATTGTTTTCTAGAAGTCACTTCCACTGTCGAAGTTCAAAGGCTTTCAGCTGCAGCTCGACGGCTCACACTGGCAATTTCACACTGGCAATCTCAAACGAGGCATAGAAATAAGCAGTTCCAAGTTCAGCCCTGTCGGCATCAGCCAGTGAAATTTCTCTCACAACTAGTAGCCCTTCTGTAAAACAAGGCAGTGCTGGGGCTGAATCTTCCTACTGCCTTCCACCAAATCCGTGGTGCTGTGTCTCCTTTCCCTTAAACAAGAGAAGAGGAATGTGGCTGAAGGCACTTTTTGGTAGGTGTGGAAGCAGCTCTGGAGAACCAGTATCTCTGGGCTTTTGATGGGCTCTCCAGAGAATCATTCATGCTTATTTATGCTTTGTTGCTGAACCAAAGTCTGCCAGAATATGTTGGAAATACTGCATCCAGGTCCTAGTTCTATTTTTTTAATATATTATGGTAAATGTTTCTTGTTCACTGCTAATCCCAAGCGTTGGATACAGCACAATGTCTGTGTCTTTACCTTGCTGTGTAATTTTTATGTGGCCATTTTTGGAAGCTCTAAACATCAGGGCTTTAATTTTCTCATGTATATTAGAGCTCTGTGAGAGTTTCCCTGGCACTTGCAGGCGATCATGAAGTGTTCAGTTTATCCTTAAGCAATTGAGCTCGGTTTCCTGCTGATTATTTCACGCTTTTCAGGTTTCTGTTTGCATTTACCTTAGTTAAGCAATAGTAATTAACTCAAAGCATTCAACTGATTGAGATACCATATTGGGAGAACAAACCAATAACCATAATGCAATAAGCATTATTGCAGTTTCCTGGTAATGAACATTCTAGGAGTGGAATACTGGATTTAATTTTTAAGCTTTAAGGAAATAGTGGTGGTGACAGAATGACTTTATGACTGACTCTCACTTCAGCAGCTACTCAGTGCTAGCAAAAAGGGAGAATTGTGGTGGCTTTACAGCTGCTGAGGCTAACAGCTGTTTGTAGTGTTAACACAGGGAATGTCTGCTGAGCTTTTTGCATTTGAATACCAAAGAATGTGGTGTGGTGTAGGTTTTTAATTACTGCTATTTCCATGGAAGAGGCTGGATTACACGGTTTATTTCCTTCTAGTGATCCTGTCCGGATGTATTTAAGCTGGAAACTGCAGAGTGAAGGACACTTGGCTTATTGCTGTCCTGTCCTCCCTCCAAACCACACTGCTGAATCAAGCATGTGTCTGTCTCCTGAAGTGGGGGTCCGAAATAGGTGAGAGCTTTTAAACGATAGAGTGTGAGCCTTTTTGAAAGGAGGCAAGGTCAGATACAGGATCTGGCTTTAGGTGACAAGAACCTTAAGGGCTCTAGGGTAGTTTCTGTGTACACCTGGTGTGCACCATGGCACTAAGGATGCTTCCAGTAAAGACTGATCTGTTTTGGCTGCGGATGGCTCTGGCAGTTTCCTCAGCATGACAACCTGGTTAACCAGCACTGCTGCAGGCAGAGTATAGATACAGCCTCTTACAGCCCTACTGGAAAGCTCTGAGGAGTGTTGGTGTCTTGATTTCTGGTGTAAGGACAGCTCTGACTCAGTGAGGAATGTAAGCATGTCATTGAACTTACAGCAGCTATCACTGAACAAGTCAGATGCCACAAGTGAGGGCATCAGTTCTATCCCCTGACCCTCTTAAATTGTGTACCATCTCAAAGCCTTGTCTCTTGCCACATGCTGTGCTATAGTGCTCACCTTTAGGCACTGATTGCCAGCTCTGCAGGCTGAATCTCATCTGTAGGCTCTGCTGATGGGTAGATGGGTTCCAACTGGGTGAGCACCTCAAGCTTTTCTGCTGGGCAGGAAGTGCTTGTGTGGAGATGGTGACCGAGAGGCTCAGGCAGTGCCTGCACACAGATGTGCTTCACATATAGGAGATGCTTAGGGAAGTTTAGGTTGGAGATTAGGAAGAAGTTCTTTCTTGAGAGGGTGGTTGGGCACTGGAATGGGCTGCCCAGGGAGGTGGTGGAGTCACCGTCCCTGGGGGTGTTCAAAAAACGGGTTGATGAGGCACTTGAGGCCACGGTCTGATGGTTAGGAATATGATGGGATAAAGGTTGGACTTGATGACCCTGGGGGTCCCTTCCAACCATAATGATTCTATGATTCTATGCTGCTCACTGGCAGAGCTGGGTGTTGATGCTGTTCCATACTAGCTCAGAAGCTCCTAGCATAATAGAAATGTTCCCCAAAGTGAACTTTTGATAGTGTATCCCACTACATTTTCTATAAATTTTCCAGATACTGCCAGGAGATTAGTATTGTATCTTAAATACAGGTTTTGAAGAGTTTAAGATGAATGCTTATAGAACAGCAGTGGTTCTTGTGTCCGTGATACCTTAGTGGCAGCATGGAAGCCAGCTCTCATATTATAGAACAGAACCATTCTAAATATACTTGAGCATTGCATTCTGGACAGAGTAATTGTGACACCAGGACTTGAACATGAGTACGTGTTAGATGTGCTTGTTGGTGTGAAAATGACAGGCCAGCACGTGCAAAGCTTGGACATGGTGCTTCTTTCAGTATGGCTGGGAGTGTGGTACAATTACCCCTGGCTTTTGAGGCATTGTGCAGACTTGCTAATGTGTGACTGTTCAGAAGTGGCTGCAGGTATCTCAGTTTCTGCAGTCCATGTAGAGGAAACCTCTTGCAGAGCTTGTGTTGGGCTCTCGTTGGATATGACACATCAGGGAGATGGGTCTGGTTTTCCATCTTCCAGCTTTGGTCTTCCAGGCTTTCAGTTCTTAGTTAGGTTTTTAACTTGCTTGTGTACAAGTTTATTCCTCACTGGTCAAGTTGTTAGAGGGCAGCACCTCGTAAGAAATACTTGCAAGCTTCTGTAATGGGTTGGTAGGAACCATTCAAACGTCTGCTGCTTTCTTGTCTCTGAGCTTGCTCCTGGCTGCATAATTTAGAGGAAGGATGGGGGTGTTCTGGACAGGAAGGAACGTGTATCCAGGAAGGAATGTGTATCCTAAGAGCCAAACTATCTGAAGGGCACTGCCTAGCATAGCTGTCCTGATACCAATGAGGATGGGCTTTCATGGTTATGAAATCAGTAAAATATCTCTGTAAACACAGTCTTAAATGGCTTGGTCTCCCTGGCAGGACTAGGGCAGCCTTTTCTGCATACGAACTCTTCAGGCAATCTAAAGCTTGGTTTTTATTCCAGGAAAATGTCTTGATGACCCGAAGAAGGACTTTGGTAGGCTGAGTAAGTCTTTCTTGCAGTTGTCCTCCTGCTAGCAGGAGATGGGTGTGTTACTCACAGGGGAGCAAACATCTACTTGAAGTCACAAGGCATCAGGTTCTATAGTAAAAAACGATGGTTCAGGTAAAAGTGGAAGTGAGGTGGCCTTGAGTGCCAGAAGATGGGATTGCCAGTGACTGATGAAGGATTTACACCTTGCTTCAGATTTCCCTTGAAGTGCCTTGGGTTTCTGATGGAGAGCAATCGACGGGTTGGCTTTGGCAGCACGAGGTACCTTAGAGTGGGGTTGAGACTCTGTAGGAGCAGAGGCAAGGCAAGAGGAACATGTGAGGAGCTGACATGCTATTGCTGCGCTGACTTCCATACTTGTGCAAGGCCTGGACATTAAATGTGTGCTGCTGAAAACCTCCCCCTCCTGTCCTATGGAGTCTTGCTGCTTTAATTCTTCCCGAGGCTGCTCTGAGTGCCTTTGCTTCCTGCTCTGGTGGTTCTGCCCGAGCTGTCAGTGCAGGCTATGGGCTGGGAACACCACTGCTGGAGCAGCTGATTGAGCAGTGGAAGCCTGAGCAAGTATTGCTGGCTGGTTCTCAAGTCTGACATCATATCCAAGAATTAGATGGCTGTCTTTTACCATGGGGATAATGAAATAATTCCTCCTGTGCTATTCATTAACTCACATTTCATTCAATGGCTCCTAAGAGGATAACGAGTATGTTAGAGGTGAACTTGCACAAGACTTCTGACAGCCTTTTGATAAGATAAACAAGAGTTAAAACTCAGCCAGGTGGAATTTCAGCATGGCAGTGATGCCTCACTGAGGCACACATGTGGTGCACTGCTCGTACTGACTTTAAAACAAATTTAATGCCTCTTTCTGTAATGGTTTAAAAGTTGTTGGGGAAATAACTAATGTCCCAAGCTGGGTGAAGGTATTCTGTAGTGTGGGGGCTCTGCAGAAAGGTGATGAGAAAGGTGATCCCAGTGCCAAGGGATTTTCACTAACATTGTGTTGAAAATAACACAACTGGCTAACTTTACTCCTAGCTTTAGGGCTGACCATTTTAAAGGAGGCTGTGGGAATTAGAGACATGGAAATTAGGTATAAGGTATATGGGAGTTAGGTATTATGGACTCATTCTGGCTCTAATGTGAGGCTGGGTGATCCGGGCTTCCTGATAAATAAGTCTGTGGCTGTTGATGGAGCTACCCTACCCAATGTGAGTGCTGTTCTGTTCCAAAGGTTTGCCAGGGAGTTCATCTCCCTCTGAAAGAGGTTTATCTGTGCTGTGCAATTGAGCCAATAAACGAATATAATCAGATTAGGCTGTTGGTGGGAGGAGTGATGACTGGTTATTTAACTGCCTAACAAAGTGTCTGATCTTCTGATGGTTGCTGTGAGCACACTGGTGTCAGCAGCTCATCCCCACAGGTAATAACTGAGATCATTTGAAGGAGAGGCTGCAGTAACCTTGGACATTGGAAGAAATCTGGAACTTCCAGGCAGCCCAGTAAGATCTTAAATTACCTGGGATTTGGAGAAGCACTGGGTGAGGGAATAGCGACTCTATCTGGGAAGAGGTTCTAGGTGGTGGTCTGGTGAGTCAGATGGTTGCCATCCTGGAGAACTAGATGTGTCCCTGCCCTGCTGTGGGTTGTGGTGCTGGCTAGTGAGTTACTGGAAACTTCTACAGGTGTATGGAGAGTTATGGTTTTGGTGTTAAATACACAGCTTCAGGCCTGGGTGCTCATCTCTGCAGCTGGGACCCTGGGCTAATGGAGCTGAATTTCCCAAAAACAGAGCAGAATACTATAAAAACTGGGAGCATTTAAAGAACTATGGACATCTGTTCTGCATACCAAAACTAGATGATCCTTCTGGTGCCTTAAACTCTTACGCTTTGTTTTTCAACCTTTTAAAAATACATTGCTACCACTGAACCATATGGGACAGTGTGAAAACTGGTGAGCACTGTTGGGCTTTAGCAGGGGAGCTGCTATAAAATGAGCAGTGTAGAAAAGTTTGACTTGATTCAGAGCTTTACACTGACTAAATTGAATAAAAATGAATATAATAAAAAGTTCTGGGTTCAGGGAGTATTGTCCACCTAGTTCACTGAGTGAGGATGGAGGTTTATGGGGAGGAAAGGATGGAGAAGGGGATTAGGGATCATACATACTCCACAGGAAGCTGAACTAGAGCTTCACAGGTGATCATAGTGCTTGCATCTCCCAAGTTGATTTCCATGGCATGTGTGAGCAGTGGAAATACCTACTGTGTCATTAATAGATGGGTCTTGGGCTGTCAGCTTTGCCTCCCTTGTTTACTTCATTGTGCAACTACCTGCATAACCTTACCTCCTGGTCCAGAAACCCATCACCAAAGCATGCCTGCCCTGTCAAGGATCTCTCCCTCGCAGCAGCATTTAAACACCAGTGCTCTGACTTCTGGAGCTGTTGTATGTAAAGCAGTAAACCAGCAGGACAGGCTGTTGTTTCTTATTTGTTCTTGGAAGATCTGTTTTTCAGCACCTGTGGTAATGGTAACAGGAGAAAAAGACCAGCTTCAGTTCATGTCAAGCTTGAAGTTGTTCAGACTGAACAGAAAGTTCAGCTGTGAGTGCTGCTTCATGGATTTCACTGGTTATTCTGGAAGCCTCTACCATCAGGGGAGGCTCAAAACCAGTACTGTCAGCTGGACCTGGACCTGATGCAGAGATGTTGTATTTCCAAGCTAATGACACAGATGTGGTACTTCTATTAAAACATACATACCTTGGATCCTTGTACTTGATTGACAGATTAATTTAAGCTTGCCAAGTAAGCTTTGCTACATAAAATGTGATCTTTCATCCAGGGAGGGCGTTTGGCCACTTTTTGGCATTTGAATCTAGATGAACAGAACTATGTCCAAGCTCTTTCAGAAATACAAGACCTGAATGCTGAGGTTGTTCCTGCAGCGAGCTGTTATTTATCTAAATTGCAAATGCTTTTTCATCTCTGCTCTCAGCATTTGCTTCTGGGTTTGTTTTCACATGTAGATTTGTGTTACACTGACTGCATAACCTTGAAATAAAGGCTTGCAATAAAAGTGAGGTGGGCTTCGGTATTCTGAACATTCCTAGCCTTGTTTTCCCTGGTTTTGCTCAGAGTGAAGGCTTCCTTTGTCTTGGAGTATTTGTCTCAGCTTAGTTTGATTAATATTCCAACCTTAGTAATGGAACAGGTTGTCTAGCAAGAATATACTTGGACATGCTCAAACCTTGGCTGGACAAGTCTTTGAGCAACTTGATCTAACTGGAACTGTGTCCAGCAGGAGCTTGGACTGACTGATGTTCAGTTTGCCCTATTCAGTCCAAATAGTTTTGATTATTTTTGTATTTATTATTTTTTTGCATGTGTATCTATCCTGGTTCGTTCTGCTTCCCTGTTTGGGCTTAAAGGGGCAGAAGCAACTTCTGCTTTTTTGTAATTATTGAAAAAATAATAATAATAGAAATAATTATTTTATATTGAATCTTGTTCCTGTGACTGTTAACAGCACAGAAACCCCTGGTGTGAATTTGTGTCTCTTTCAGAAGGAAAGATTTCTGAAGTTCCATCCTCCTGGACCCGATGGCAAACTTCACTGCAGGCAGCTTTCATTCTTATAGGTACAGGAACGAAAGAAATTCCTGCTCTTTTTTGGTTGGACTTTGCCCAAGGTTGACACCTCATAAGATCTTTAGGGGGATCCTTGAGTACCTGAGCAAACCCAGTTTCAATGTTGTGTTCATACGTGGTCAGCAGCTCCATCCTGCTCACACATTGTGAAACAAGACGTTGTTGGTTGAGGTCAGAGTTTTTTGCCGTTTAATTTCATCAGAAGCAAAGCAGTCAGTTAGGACCCAAAACTCAAGTACTAAACCTCTTACTGCTCCTTATGTTGTGTCTACTTTTTTGCCCAGACTTCCCTGATTCACTTTTTGAATCTGAGGAAACACAACTTGAGTATTTTATCCTCGTGGGTTTCAGACGGACATCTCTGAGGTCGTGCTCAGTAAGTACAGACTTGGCTTTGCTATTGAGTCAGTTACCAGAGGGTGCTGCAAATTGAAAGAGAGAGAACAAAAATAAATTAATTTAGCTGATCTTAGTTAATTTTTACTGTGAAATGCTACTAATTGAAGCTTGACATCTGCAGGTGACACATTTGTAACACTTGAATTCTTACCTGTGACTTGCAGATGTCAAGCTTCAATTAGTAGCATTTCACAGTAAAAATTCACTATTTTCATATCTTTCAGCAAGCTTGTGAACTGACACGTGCATGTTCTCACATGACTTCATAAAATACAGCTTGAAGGGGACATGCTATAACCTTACTGTCTGCATGGATAAAGAAATCTTTTATATTTCTTTAAAGGAAGGTTAACTCTTGCTGGTTTGAATGATTCAAATTCAAACCAAAATTAAAGTGGATAACTGAAGTTTCCTGCATACTGATGTATGTACTTTTTCAAATCTGGGATTAAACTATATTTAAAATCAGAATTACGTTAACCTGATGCATTGGTAACAGAGTTAGCTGTTGAGCTGCACTCCCTCCTACAACATCTGTGGTAAAGATGTGGATGTAGATCCATTGTGTTTAGGTAACTTGCTGAAGAGCCCAAAATTCTGTTTCTTCAAATTGATGATTTATCTCTTAATTACAACCAGGTCTTTTCTAGCAAACTGTTTGTTTTGAGTCACACAGGGAAGGAGTGAATGTTCTTTAGAGGATTTAAACACTGAAATGGCTTCTTATCTTCTTTGTGTTGTGTTTTTCCTTCTCAGGGTGTGTTATCTACCCATCGGAATGAGTTTCTCTAGGAGAAAATAAGTAGGGAGAGGTTTTAAGTCAGGGTTTGCCACACTAAACCAAATTCTGGGGGCAAGTGTGTTCTGAATAGTGCCATTGGAGTTCACTGGGACATAAGCATCTGTATGGCAAACACATTCCTATAACAGTTCAACACCAGGAACCAAGGTTGCTGTAAATGAAGTGCTCCTACTGCGGAGTCGTTGGAGAAATGCCTTTGCCTGTACTTACAGACACTCACTACTATCTTGCATTACTCATTTCTCATGCTTTTTTTAAAAAAGGCATTTAGTATAAATAGGGTGCTGAAGTAATCTCTCTTTTTGATAAGAACCAAGCAGCTGTGCAGAGCTTGATGTGGGTTATGCAAGTGAGCAGGTGAGAAATCAGTCTGAAATCTTCATGTTCCCTGGAAAAACTGATTCCTGTTGGTTGATCCGGCCACTGGAACAGTGATTCCAAGGGAGATGAACTGGGAGTGTGTCAAACCTTGTTCCGCTGGTGGAGTTGCAGAACTTAATTTCAGCTCCAACTGAAGCTCAGTGTTTTGTTACACATACGTGCTTTGAAAACAGCCACAAAACCTTCTTTGGTGCCTCTCTGAATGCCTAAGTGTGTTTAACTTCGTCTTCGTGCTGTTTAGTTTTTTAGAATAAGCATATTCTGTTAATCCAAGTGGATTTTTTTCCTGGCTCTGGGTGCCTGTGAAACCTCAGTGTAAACTGACAAGCGTGTGAACTTTCAGTGTTAGGGACGGTGTTATAGAAAAGATTTTTAGGGCATTGTCATGGCTGAACCCATCCTCCCTGGCCAGTCTGGAAACGTGACTTCAGAACTTGGAGTTATTCTTGCCTTTGACACGTTCAAGATTTGAACAAGATGGTTGTATAGCATATTACCTCGGTTTGATAGCTGCAGGGCTACCGGACTTAAACATAAATAAGGTTAAAAATTGACATAATGGAGCCAACTGATTCTAAACCCACTGTGGTGCCTTTGGAGGAATTGATTTTGCAGTTGGACAGAATTAACTAGTCTGTTTGAAGACCTCTACTTACTGCAGAATACTCATAATGTGTGTAATTGATCTTCAGAACTAGTTATCGAAATTGAAACACATTAAAATTAGCTTCAAATTTCTTTAGGCAAGCTTAAGAGATGCAAGACTACCTACTGCTCCTCATGCTTCCCACATCAAAGAAGGACCATGTACAAATGCTGTTTAAATCCTTGGTATTTTATTAGACTCTCAAGCAAGCTGGTTCAGAGCTCCTCGCTGTGGTTCGATATGCAGATGGCTCAGTGTCCTGTTTCTGCCTGTGTTTGTAGGACCCTTTTCAGACCTATCTTCCCTTGCTGCCTTCTGTTTTAGTTGTGGAGTCCCATCTCCAGGTCCTAGGTACAACTTGCAGATGGAAAGCAGTATTTTGGCAGTTCCATTTCCTGCTTCTGAAAGTAACTGTGAATTTCCGTGGATGGATAAAGATGGGGATAAACAACTGTCTTAATATTTGGGCAGTATTGAAGTGTTTAACTATAGGAGAAAAGGTGTTTGCTCTCTGCTCTTTCTTCTAGCTGGAGTGAATTGAACCAGCTGACCAGAGAGAGGACATCAGGGTGCAGGTTTCGTGGAGGCAGCGTGCTGGTAGCGAAGCCAATTTGTTTGTCGCTTATGATCTAAATATAGGAAGGTTCCTTAATTAGGGAAAGCATCTGTGTTCTGTGTAAGCCTTAATACAAGTAGGGAGCCCAGGCTCTGCCCTGCTGTGCCTAGCTGAAGGGCAATGCTGGTGCAGGTCTTCTCTCTGTTACCAGCCCTGGTTTCTACAGAACACACTGTTGGAAGTTTGGAGAAGTTGAAGCTGGAAATGGATTGCTGCAATAATCTGTTTGTTCTAGGCTGGAAGGGGTTAGCTGTTCAACTAACCTGGTAAATCATGTGTCTGCTTTTAAACTGCAGCTTGCTGCCTAAGTAAGAGCTAGCAGAAAATTCCCTCTACTCACTTAAGCTGCTTGTGTTTACCCAGCTCTTGCTGGTCTCCTTATCGAGTACAAGCAGACCTGGTTTTATCTCTTCATAATTTGACTTTCACCTTAGTTATTTACCCATAGCAAGTGGCTGGTTGGATAGTGGGTTCTCTTGATGCCTTGGGAGTCCCAGGGATGATGCCCAAACAAGTATCTTGTGCTGCTCTCTAGAAATGGCTGTTAATGACCCTAGAAATGTAGCCTAATCCTTGAGTAACTCCTGAAATGTGAACTATAGGTGGTCAGTCCATGAAGAGGGTTTCTTGTGAGGAAATAAAGCTGTCTTTCTACCTAGGTCAGCTCTTTGAATGTGATTGCTTGGTTCAGTTGTGTTACCATGATTGTTTTGTGTGTACTAATAAAGAAATACCTCAACTCAATGCCTTTCTTGTATTGAATTAACTTACTATTAACTTACTATTGACTAATTAACTTGTATTGAATTAACTTACTATTTTATACTGTAAATAAACAGTACTACTAATGCTGTAATCAAACATGCTTATCCCTGGCCACGGTTGGTTGGAAGAGACTAGCACTTCATCCCTGAGTCCATATCATTGCTGTGTATTATGCCTAAAGCTGGCTTCAGGTCCTGCTGTACAGGACACAGTTGTATGTTTAATAGCTTTAGTGCAGATTGGGGCTTTTTGGGCATAAGTCGTATTTGAACTGTAAACTCTGCCATTTCAACTTGGTGCTTAATGCTTTGAGAAATAAATATGTAAGGAGTTAGAGATGAGAAAACGAATGGACTAGTTTTGTACAGAAAATGTCACTTGTGCAGGTGCTAAAGGGATTCTGAAGCTGCCACAAATTCTGTGAACGCTGATCTTGCTTTCAGGCTGTGCTTTTCATCAGCATCTGCTCTGGAAGCAAACAACATAGCACCACTACTCTACAGTGTTATACATAACCTGATTGGTTTTGCCTTGTATGTAGGAGTTGGATTAAGTCATGAGGGGTCTGTAATGTCAGAGGTGGTGTAAGGTAGGGAAGAGGGAGCATTTTGTTGGGGAGGAGTATGAAAGCATTACCCTTTCTGATTGCTCACTGTGCTTCGGGGAACGTGAACATAGTCTATTTTAAAAGCAAACCCACCTTATTTAAGTGTCACATTCAAAAGAGCACATTTGGAGTGTGCCACGATTTTACCAAGTGCTGGCTCGCAGTGAGTAACTTTCACACTTGTGTAAGGTAGTCCTGTGAAGTCGTTGAACACTGAGCCTCTGGGATGTTCCTCGATGAAGATAGTGAAGGGGGATGTGCATCTTACCCACATGGCCTCCTTGACAGAACAGGTTTTTTTAGGCAATTTAAGAATGAATGGATTAAAACTAAAGTAGTCCATAATTGCATTGTGCAAGGTGTGCAGTAAAAGGGATGTCTAGTGATGGGCCTTGATAACAGAAGAGACTTCAGTGTGCTGCGTGTTCCTAGCTGTGTAGTCGAGCAATGCTACTGCTCCGAGCCTCTGTGGGGTCTGAGGTCCCCATTATGGACACCTTATAATAATTTACCCTACATGATGCTTTGGGAAATTAATGTTTATTCATAGCAGGTACTTGCTCTTTCAGTAAAGTTGTCTTACAACAAAAGCATCGAGTGGTGTTTTGTTTAGAGGTTGTAAAAGCTTTGTGCTATGGTGAAAGTGTGGGCAACTTACACCTCTAGGAGCTGATAGCTGCAATTGTGTGTACGCTGTGCTGGAGTAGTTTGGTGGGGGGAAAAGTCTCCTGGGAATGTAACCTGAAATTCCAAAGGAGTTTTCGAATCAAGTTTGCTTCTTTGTTCTCCCATTTTCAAAACTTTCCCTTTTTAATTACTTGTAGATCTCTCTAGTGTTGCATTGACTGTCAGTAAAATACAACATGTAAGGACCTGTTTTATGGGTCCTGTGTGATGCCACTCTCTAGGACAGCAGCTGCCTCTGCCCAGTACTCATCCAGTTAGCAGAAGGGCTGGGTTACAGTGAAATATTGCCAGAGAAGGGAAGGGGGATGGATAGGTGTGTTGGGAGGATGAGTAAACCCTTTGAGACTCTGATTAACAGCCTCTTCTCCCTGTTTGTTGCCTCTCTTCTAGAAGGGAAGAAGTAGAGGAGGGAGTGTGACTCATGGCAAATGGGCTGTGAGGACCTTCGTGGAAAAATGGGAAGGATGAGGAGGGAATTATTCCCTTCTTACTCCGTTCTGCCATTTCAGATGGAAACTTCGCTGTCTGATTGCGGTCTTGCTCATTTGCTTTTTCTGTTTGGTGATTTCAGTCTGATATTGCCCTCGTTTTCATGGCTCTTTGACTTTTGGCATACTATCCCCTCCCCAGCACACTTGGTCACCTTTCTGGCTTCAAATCTACCCAAGCTGACTGAGTTTCCAACAGCTCAGGGCAGTGTCCTGTGTCCTGTCAGCTTCCAGACACGACTTCCAGGTTCAGATCCCATCCGTGCAGACCTCTGCAGTTCAGACCAATCTGTGTAGCTTGTTGGTCCTTTTTCGTTGGTGTTACTTGTCTGTCATGCACATAAAATTGAGGAATACAGAGTAAATAAAATAAAAGGGACCTGAGAGAATGGATTCATTTGAGCTTTAAGCTTCCAGTGGTTCATCAGAAGATCTCTGAGGAGTAAACTGTATCTTGGCTTATGTCTGAACAGTTCTCAGGACTTTATCCAAATGACAAAGGGATTCAAAGAAAAAGAGAACCTGAATTCTTACCAAAAAAAAGTGACGTTTTCTTCAGATGTTGCTTTCAAGCTTGCTGTGATCTGTTGACCTGGGTTGTTTTGAGACAGTGCCTCTTCTGCCTTACCTGCTGCATTCTTCCATCATTTCAGTCCTTGCTTACAGTTTGAGATGCTTTTTGGTTTAACTTGGAACTGTTGCTTCTGCGTTTAATTTTTGAAGAGTCTGAGAGAAGTGATCTTTTCAACTAGTATGCAGAGATAATCGGCTTAATCAAACTGCTATAAAAAAAGATTAATGCTTCTGAGTGGGAAGATGAAGGAAACTGATGCCTACCTAGAAAGGGTTGCAGAGGAAACCAAATTGCCTGCCATGAAGGTATGAGTCACTGCAGTGATAGATGTTGACAAAACTTTTTTGATGCTTTGGACTCTTACAAAGTTAATTTTATTCTTCACTCATAGAAGCACAGGTAGAATGGAAAGTGGGATGAGACAGTTTCAAAATGCTCTTGCATAGGATGCGTCCCATCAGTGGTAAGGCAGAGTGAGATATTTGGTGTGGTTGAGTTTGAGTATTGATGTGGACACTGCCTTCCACCTGGAAAATGCATAGCTTAATCTGGGGAAGTGTATGATAGAGAAGACCCAGGGCAATACAAACAAGAAAGTACCTCCTTGAAGATCAGCATTCTTTCTGTGTATGTGTTTTAAACTTTTTATTCAGCAGTGACCTTGCCCTGGCCGGACTCGGAGCAGCTTTGTTCAGCCCAGCAGTCCCAGTGCCCCCATCCCCTCTGTGGTTTTTAGCCCAGCCACAAGCTGACACAGCACCCTGCGTGGTAGGAAGCTGATAGTAGCACTCTGTTCCCCAGCACACTAAGAATAGGGTGAAGATAGTTTTGGGGGAAAGCAAGCTAACATCACTAGGGAAGACAGAAAAAGGGAAGAGGAGAAGAATAATCTATAGCTAAAGCTGGACAGAAAATGGCCAGACAAAAAGGTGAGGGAATGGTAAGTGTGTGCCAGTATGGTGTAAGAGGAGGTTCAGTCGCTGCAGAGCTGGGTTGTGTGGGAACAGTGACATTGCAAAGTTAGAAAAGTGAACAGAAAAAGAGAACTTCTCATCAGAAGCTGCACTTGCATAAGATCGTGTGACACGGTGTGGCATAACGGCTGCAGCAATGCTGTACTGCAGCAAACACCCTTCCAAACAGAGGAAAGCTCTGTTTGCTTTGGTTTATCTGCATCTTTATGAGGACAGCTTTGTCTGGAGCTGGAGAAAATTTGGATTCCAAAGCTGTTCTTCTCTTCTGTCTCCACTTCATGCTTATCAAATCATACCTCTCCTGTTCTTGCTAGGCACAGCCTCTCAGCTAAGGAACTGAAGTGACAACTTTCCAATCTCCTAATTAAACTAACATGTTTATTAAAACTTCTCAAGAGTGTTTTTCCTAGCTGTCTGCCAATGTTTTAATTAAATGAATGTCAAGAAAAACCTTGTCACAGGCTCTTGGTATCATTTAGGTTGGAGCTTGTGTTGTCCTGCTCAGAGTAGGGCCAACTTTCATGTTGGATCGGGTTGCTTGAGGGCTGGCCAGCTTTGGAATATCTCCAGGGCTGGAGGTCCTATGGCTTAGAAACCTACAGATTTAAAGGAAATGGCTTTAAATTGCATCAAGGGAGATTCAGATTAGACATTAGGAAAAATTTCTTCACTGTAAGGGTGATTGTGTGTTGGAATGGGTTGCTCAGGGAAGTGGTGGTGTCGCTGTCCCTGGAGCTGTTCGAGAGGTGTCTGGATGTGACGCTGGGTGATGTGGGTGAGTGGTGATGTAGGTAGGGGTTAGACTGGATGATCTTGAAGGTCTCTTCTAGCCTCAATG
Organism: Aegotheles bennettii; assembly: GCA_013398125.1. Classification (NCBI taxonomy): domain Eukaryota; kingdom Metazoa; phylum Chordata; class Aves; order Caprimulgiformes; family Aegothelidae; genus Aegotheles; species Aegotheles bennettii. The sequence goes on from VZRW01006574.1 coordinate 155,214, forward strand.
ATTCTGTGAGATTGGATTGCTTAAGGGCTGGTCAGCTTTGAAGTATCTCCAGGGATGGAGGTCCTAAGGCTTTAGAAACCTGTTGAAGTGCTCAACCATTATTCTGAATTCCCCTTAGTTACATTATCACTTGTGTTTTGTTGTTACAGTCACTGATATGTGTCATTCTACTTCTGCTTCTCCATAGAATCTTCAAAGAAAAAACAGTGGAGGCAAGACCTATGTGCCAGGCAGTGTTCACCTAATGCCCAAGTTCCCAAAATAGTCAACAGAGAAAGATCCAAAGAAGATGCTTCAAAGCTAAAGCATAGTTTAAGTGTTCCTGTTTGCATCACCTTAGGTGCTGTAGCCCTGTGGTGAATGACAACTTACACATTTAAAATGGAATGATGTTAATATGTCCTTCAGCACCTGAGCTTAAATAGAAAAAAATCTAAACCAAACCAGCCATGAGAATGTAGCAGCCTGCCATGGAAGGTGGTGCCAAGCCAATTCCAAACTGGACACGTTTGTAGGATTTACTGCAACGGTCCTGTCCCCTTTTCCATCCTCTGCCCTTTGCTTCCCTAATGGTGCTGAATCTTTGGGGATCAAACAGAAGAGCTGATGCAAAGGAGATGGTGGGAGTACACAGGAGGAGGCTGCATCCTCCTCCTCCGGGGGCAGCCATCCAAAATGTGCTTTGGTGTATTAATGAAGCAGTTCCACACTGGCACTTGGGCTGCTCCTCCCGTGAGCAGTGTTTCTGAGGTGGTGGTAGAACACAGAACTGTGTTTCTTCTTGCAGTCAGCTTTTTTTTGTGTTTTGGCAGAAGTTGTTGACTTAGGAAGTGATAACATTTGAGGTGCTTATCTGTGAGCAGCAGCCCTGCGAGAGGAATGCTGATGAGCATGTCGTGGGGTGTTTGCTGAACGCTGGCAGGAAGAAAGCAGGATTATTAATGCTTATATTGGAACATTTTTCTCCTGTTTTTAAACTCTACAAAACTCTTGAGATTCAGTGGCTTCTTCCAAACCTCATTAAATTCAATAAAAAGCTTGTTGCAGATTTTGTGAAGGGTTTTTTTCTTTTCCCTTGGACCTAAACCACACAAAATAAGCCTGTCTCCTACTACCCTAGATGTGTATCTTGCCTTTTTAAAAGCAAGAACGTGGCCAGAAAACTCTGGAGAATCATTGGGATTGCGTAGTCTGCCTTCATAGTTTGCTTTTTTCTTTTAATAACCTTGCCCAGTATTCCCATCAAAGGTGACTCTGTACAACCAAGCAGCTGTAAAGTTGGACTTGTTGCATGATCAAGGTGCTACCTCAAAGTAAAACCATGTCCTTTCTGCTTCGTGTGCTGTATGTAATTATCAGCCCCTAAAGCTACTGGAGTTGGCACTCAGCTTGGTGATTGAGGCTTTAAAATAATTCAAAAAAGTTGATCTCTTGCAGGTAACCAAATGCTGCTTTTAGAAATTATTTTATAAAACTGTAATTGATGATTAGTTGAGGTTTTTAATAGCTGTGATCAGTCGTGGGGTGTTTTCTGTTGAAGCAGAGCATCCTAATAGTTTCTTAAGATAACAGCTGAATGTAGGTATGTGTGAGATTCCCCTGAAGCCTGTCCATGTGAAATGTTAGAATTTCTTTTTCTTAATGCATCTAAGTTTGTACTTTTGAAACTATTTTTCTACAATGTCAGTTCTAAAATGATATGGTTTTTCATACTGAAAGTATTTTTTCTCTTTTCCCTGTCATAAGCCATAAACTAAAGGGCACAACAAATGCAAAATAGAGATTATTTTTTTCTGTTGATGGACCATAATGTGAAAATGAGCACATCAGAGTGCAAGGAAACAGTTTCCAGCAGCAGGATTGTATGTTTATGGAAGTTAGGCTTTCCAGGCACACACACACACATGCAGCCTGCTGTTGGTGGGACAGCTTCCAAGTTATTGTGAAGAGCAAATCTCCTGGTACGCTGGCTGCAAGGGAGTGGTATTCCATCAGTTTGGCTGCTTGCGTGCTTTAGGAATGGTTGGGTTTAGTCTGGAACTTTTAATTTTAGGGTTTGGGTATTTTAGTAGAGAACTTTGTGTCCCAGCAGTCACTCAGATGCTAGAGGAGGCATCTGTGAGTGCCTGCTGGAGCGGCTGCGTGGGCATGAGGCAAGTCAGATATTTTCTCCATGTAATTTTTCTGACAAATATCTATTTGAGACACAACACTGAAATTTATTTTTGAGGAAATAACTTTGTACAGCCCTTGGAAAGTCAAAGATAGGGCTTGGGAGGAATGGTGTCATACGGGCACTGCTGTTCACCTTGTTTTTTCTGCAGCTTTGACCAAGAGCACTTGGGCAATAAGCACTGTGGGGGGGCCTTCATCTGCTTTCTTGGGGGGAAAAAGGCTAATTTTAGTGTGAAATTGAAAAACACTTTGAAAGATCAGTACAAAACCTGTTGGATCTTCTATAAAAGAACTCTCCTGTAGCTTGTATTGCTAAGTAATTTTTTTCCCCCACTTTTGTATACCAAAACACTTTTTAAAAAATACGCTTTGTGACCACAATTTCTGAACTGTTTCTTACCAGAAAAAAAGGCCTTAACCAGCACACAGGTACCTGTCAGAATTCAGTTGTCGGGTTCTCTCTTTGGGCATGGTAAGATCTCAGTAGTTACAACTTAAGCAGTAGTTAGTACTTTTTACTTTCCCTCTTTAGGGGGACAAACTAACATTGAGTTTCTTGTGCAAGCTGCTAGCTATTTAAGAAGTGGTTTTTTTTTTCAAATGAAGGTTCATGTTTTAAAGCACTGTCTCTTTATTTGCAGTTGCTGATGTGAAGTATCAGAAAAATATCTTTTGAAACTTTCTGAGACAAAGGACTGCTTTATTCTCCCACTCTTTGGTAAGTAATTGTATTATTTTGGTAAGAGGAGCTCCCTGTTAACCTACGGTTATCGTTGGTTACTCTCTTAAAGCATTTTCCAAGATGTTGGACAAAAATCAGTACCTTGCTGAGTTGGAATTGGCAACTTTATTAATAAGAATTCTGGTTCTTACTCGTACACAATCTTCAAACGTGAATCTTTGTCCGTCCAGCTCCTGTTCCTGGGTAATGTGCAAACGTCCACATTGTTCGCGACTTCCCCAGTAAATGCTCCTGAAAGCCATTCAATGACTCCTACGTGCAGTGCCAGGAAAGAGGGGAAGCCTTGCTGTCAGGGGTTGAAACATGGGAAACTGAGTGTTTATCCTTATCTCGGAGTAATTTCCTTCCACCTGCGAAAGGGGAAGCGGTGTTTTCAGTTCATAACAGAAGGGTCTCTTGCTGAAGCCAGATCGTGTTCTTGGATATTTAATTTACAAATTTTTTAATGCAGCTTTGTCAGATCCTTTGGATTCCCATCTAAAACTTACAGGGCACTGTGACACAACATGTAAATACCTGTGTTTTCAGTCTGAGGCTCATCAGCTTAATTTGATTTTGATACTAAAAATGAATGGGAGTCAGGATCTGGACAGGGAAGGCAGGTGAACAAAGTGAAACACTTGGGTGCTTCCTTTTCTTCCCTTCCATTTTTAATTTTGCTTGCTGTAAGTCCCAACTACATCTAAATACATGTGAATTTAAATGATCCTTTATTTATATAGTCTTTTTTGTTTCGAATCACTGCCAAACAGATGGTTATTGCTAGTCTTAATTATGTACATAATTTAGACCAGAAGGCACATCTGAAATGAAAGGTAATTAAGATGTTCCCATACTGGCTGAACAGAGGCTGAGGTTACAACCTTCACTAATCATTCATCCTTTCAAGCAGAACACAGGGATGGAGAACTAACAAGACTAACCTCTTTTTTGGTGTAATTTAACGTACATGAAACTAGGGTTGAAAGGGCAGCACAGCAAATTGATAACACAACCTTTTTTGGCCTCACTCCTGACCAAGAAAAATATGATTTCTAACAAAACAGGTTTCACTACACTACAGAGAGGCTATCTACTACTTGTCCTGTTTATAAGTAGGAGCCTGAATTTCAGGGTGCATTTTATGAACGTGTTTTCTCGGTCAGTTATTATCTAAGCTGTATCTGAACATTTCTATTTAATTTCTGGGAAAGTATACTTACTGTCATGGAAGAACTGGTTATTAGCCAGCTGCAGTTAAACAAGACAAGAATTCTGATTCCATGCTGTGTGGTCCCTGTCCCAGTGGTGTATTTCCTTTCCCTCAATCCAGTGATCATGAAGGGAGAGGGATCAGCTTGTTGGCATGATGGGAAATGAATGATTTCTTCTGGCATATTCACTGTCCATCAGTGAACTTCAGTCTTACAATTCAATGTTTCTTGGAATGTTATGCCAGCAATGTGGCAGTTAAGTTGATGGAGTGTTTCACTAATACCCAGAAGCAGTGTGAGCATGAAAACTATTTGTTTTAAAACCAGTTTTATAAGTTCCTGTACCATTTATCTTGGCAGCATCACGGTTTATATCTGATAATCCTGATTAAAACTGAAACCACCATATTTTTTTCATAATAGCTTTCCCAAAATTCACCTTAAAAGAGGGAGATGCTCACATTCATGTAAAAAGCCACAGTATCTGCAGTTGAATGCAGCAATTAGAATAAGAATCCTGTTCTGCAATCATTTGTATGCTGAAGTCTCTGCTGATGGTTTATGTGGGTTTTTAGAAGCACAGCTGTAAGAAATTCTAAAATATCTAATTATCTAAGCTAATACTGTTTTCATTAATATGTAGATGGTCCTATAGCAAACTTTAAAAATAAATATATCTAATAAATATATCTAATTGATCTGAAGTATAAAAGAACAATTTTGTTCCAGCACAGTGCCTAATATATTAAAACTTTTAATCAGCAATACTAAGCATGCTTTAGATTTGTAATAAAGCTCTTTGTTTTAATTGAGTGTTTCTTTGGTAATTATGCTTGAAGTTAAAGGAATTTTCTGAAATGGCAAGGTACTTTTTATATTCAGAAGGCCTATGTTGTAGTTGTACCTAAGCTGTCTAGGTGAATTGGTCTGGAAATGTTGACTCTAACAGTGGCTGCTATTCCAGAAGAGCAGAGTTGGCACTGGTGTCGAGGGAGTTGGGTGCAGAAGGCAACTGTGCCAACAGCCTGCAGAAATGGTAACCGAGATGTCAGGAGTTGGACTTGATGATCCTGGAGGGTCCCTTCCAACTCAGCATGTTCTGTGATTCTATGTCCTCCTCAAAAGTGTTCATTTAAATACACCCTAACTCTTGATCACCCTCCTGGCTGGCTGTAGACCCGATACCTGAACGTGGAAGCTTATTTTAAGGATGGAGATTTTAAGGATGGAGAAGGAGATTTGTGTAAAACTTACAGGTTTTAAACCCAACTTCTCTTAATTGTTAGTCTTCATTATATCAGGATATACTTTATTATATCAGGCTTATATCAGGATATAGTTTAAAGTTAATCCAGTCTGTGCCTTTCTTGACAGATGAGCTGTGAAGTAGAGATTGATTGGACACATGAGCCAGTGGCTCAGCCAGCCATTGTTTTAAATGTGATTGAGCAGGAGGCTTATTTTTAAAATCTTGTGGATCCAGGGGAACGGTGCATTAAGTAATCTGAAAAACACCCAGTGAGAACCAAAGGTTGGGAGCTGGAACCAGATGGGTTCGAGAGAACTGCTGAACCCCACCTTTCTCGGTATCTTCATGTCAGGAATAGACATGCTGTTGGGAGATAAGTGTGCCCAAACACAACACGTGTGAAATATCCAGTCATGCTGGAATTGAGCACGAGCTCTTGTTTTGAATACAAGGGCTGGAATTTTGTGGCCTCTGATATATTAAAGAGCAAACCTGATGAATTGATGGCCTTTTTAGCTCTAATCATTGTGTTTCTTTGAATATTCTTGTCAGTTACAGCATGGGTTACAGCTGAACCATCTTTCTTCTGCTCCTGAAACCAAAATGTTAAATAATTCTGCCTTTTTAAAACCAGTATGAACAATAATACTGTCTCCATCTTGCTGTTGGTAGATAGCATTTCTACATTTCCTTCATTTCTCATAAAAGAATGTTCCCACTCTCCATTGTCCTTGCAGGCATGGAAGATTCTGCACTGATTTTTGATTTTTTCCATATCAATTTCCCTAGCTGATAGATTCAGACTGCTATCAAGTCTTCTAGCTATTTTTTTTTCTTGTTTGTTTAAAATTGAGATTTTATATCTACCATTTGGGTTAATTCTCAGTCAATTATTGGCAGTTCCAGCTCGAGTCTGCTCGTTATTTTCTCCTTTTATATATATGTGTATGTGTGTGTGTATGTATATGTGTGTATATATATATATTTACATATTTATATATACATGCACACACGTCCTTCTGCAAGCTGTGCCATTTTGAACCAACTGGTAAACTTTTATATGCCATTTTGCCCCTACTCTGGCATTATAAAGGCATTTTGTTCATTGTAGTAGTTCTGTTTAGCAGAGATTTTGGGGATGGTGCAAAGCTTTCTTCTCACCCATCATTTCTAGGCCACAGGATATTCCAGTTTTGGACTATGTGCATTTGCTGCCCCTCTTCCCTTTGTAAACATTCTGCACACCATACAGGATGTGTTAGTGCTTCCTGCAGTGCGGGTGTGCTCCTGAGCTGATGGAGTCCAAGTGGTTTTCTCTGTCAACCACAACACTGATAATATGAAATATGTTTATGAGTGAGGTGACATATGAACTGAGAACTGGCTGAACTTGACTGATATATTTTAGTTTGTATCTTTTATGTGCTGTAGGTTGCAAACCCCATAAAATACCTGAGTATTTTAAGTATTCAATAAAATACCTGAATTCTAAAAACTGAATATAAGATAAATCTCACAACCAAATTGTAACTCCTGTATTTACTTCCATCATTAAGTTCCTAACAGTCAGTTGCATAAATGTCAAGACTGTGCTCGTTGGTATTTCCAGAAGATTTGCAGATGATGGAGGATTGAGGGATTGTCAGCTAGCAGAGCAGGGTACTGGTGTATGGAATCTGGAGCTCTTGGAAAGGTTGCTGCAAGAAAATGGATATTTTGATACATCCATGTCTGTAGAAAATGAGCCATAACTATAAAATGAGGAATTTTAGCTGTCTATGAATTCAAAGTCATATGCTGGAGTTGAAATAAGATTACTCCAGGAGGATCCGACGACCCGTGTTGGGTAAGACATCAGACTACACCATCACCATGATCCATTTGCTTTTATAACCCATGTATTTGTGAACCACCATCTGCAAGTGACTCGGGAGAAAATTCAGGGCGATTTAGAAAAATGAGCGTGTTTTAATTTATATTATGTAAACATAACATAACTAATTGCTGCGTTCAGACGGGTAACCTTCCAGCAGTACATTCAAAGGTGATTTTTCAGGATGAACAGAAGGAGCCAGACACATTTTGAAACAATTTTGTCTCTCAGGAGAGTCAGTTTATACAGATTTCATCTTTTCATAATTACTGTTTGCTTTGCAATTTCCTAACAGCTGAATTCTCGGTCTTTAAAAGTTAATTTGTACTTATTTGCCAAAAGAAAATGAAATTAACTTCATCATTATACTTTTCTGGTTTTCTAGATTTTAGTAATAAGTGACGAAGAGCCTCAAAGTATTGTCAGTAAAGACGAGGATTCCTCCTCCTATCCAGGGCCTGTCATGGTAAGCAAACTGGGTTTGTAGGGTCTGTTACAGAGCAGAGTAGGCTGAAATCTGAAAAACATTAGAGAATTAATGTTTACACATGGGGTTGTTGAATTTTAAGTGCAGTGCTACGCTAGGCTAATGTTTTTTTTCCCAGTATATTACAAGTCTTTTTTTTAATGTCTTCATTAATCAGGCTGCAGGAAGGAAACCAGTTTCTAATAATCATATTTAGTCGTTTGAGTGCTGTCTTTGAAAGTTTAGTAACTTTAGTAAGTTACTGATACTTGAATTCTCTGAACAGTCCATCCTGTTTGAGCTTTTCTCTTGTCACTGATAGCTCATGATGTGGTGAGGAAGGCAGCAAGTGACAGTGCTGAAGTTGACTGTAACGCTTTGTTTCTCAGGATGAAGAGACTCAGCACAGCCTTGAATGCATCCAAGCTAATCAGATTTTTCCCAGGAAGCAGCTGATCCGGGAGGATGAGAACCTTCAGGTAATCACCACACTGCTCCTTGCCAGTTAAGATCAGGATATCTGTAGTTCACCTGAGTGTTCTCTGGCCTCTCCCATAGAGTTTTCATTCACAATTCAGCACAGCAATAGAAGAGGCACATTTTAAATGCTACTGTACTGTTGGTGGGACAGAGAACTTGTGCTTTATATTACAAGAGTTTCCTTAGAGTGTCTGAAAAATACAGCCAATGCTCGTGTAATAATTAAAGCACTGAGAACTTACTAATAATCCCTTTTTACCAACATAAGGAAGGTTTTATTCTGTGGGTTGGAACTCTTTGTTTTTTATAAAGTGAAGTACTGCCATTGCTTCTTGTTACTCTGAAACTGAAAATCTTATGTTGTACAAAATGATTTTTTTTTAAAATCACTTTAGTTCAAGTGATTTATCCATGTAGGAACACATATGAAGAGGTAGTTTGTTTCATTTTAATATAAAATATTTTTAATTCTTTTCAGCTTAGTTGTTGTAAAACCACATTATTTTCAAGTTGAACATTTACACTTTTCGCCCAGCTCAGCTAAACTGGGCTGCAGTCACATTTTTAATTAAACAGTTGCAATTTTTATGTGCAACATAATAAGACTGCAGGTTTTCTAACTTTATAAACAGCAGCTTGTCATGCATTTTCATATTTGCAGTGAGAAATATGAACCAAAATGTACAACTTGTCCAACTGCCTTCAGCTGTGTAGCACTGGGGTAACCAGTCTGAGCTGGTTATCTGAGAATACTTGGTGAATTGGGGATGTTAGTGTGGAGGGTTATTAGTCCTGCATATTTTGCCTACTTTAGGATTAATTTAATAACATTATAGGAAATGCCACTCTCATCAAGTAAGGAGTGAGAGCATAAATCAGGAGGTGGTCAGGCTGCATGCCAAAGCGTGGGGATATTTTGCTCAGGTTTTTCATAAAAATTTGCTTTTTTCCCTGACCAAGCACTTACTACTCAGGATAACTGAGAGAAAAAGAGGAATCACTTAAAAATAAAAAGCTACAATTAACCTCTGAACCAACCTTACCCGAGACTTTCCTTCTTAGCAGTAATGGCCAAACTGAATTCTCAGCAGTGTTTAATTTTGATTTTATGAGGTTGTGTGCTAGAGTGTGTGCATACAGGAGGTGCATAGCTTTGGTAAATGACTTCTGAAAGATTTTTCTTCCTGTTTTGAAGGTCCCGTTCATTGAACTTCATGGTGAGAGTACAGAGTATGTGGGACGAGCAGAAGATGCCATCATTGCACTTTCTAATTACAGGCTTCACATCAAATTCAAGGAGTCTGTTGTGAATGTAAGTGTTATTCGTGCTACTATGGTAATGCCAGTATTCTGAACACAATCCAAAGAAAAGAATTTAGGATAAAAGTACAGTGATCCTGCCTCTTAAGGCTTGTGACAACAAAAAAATCTCTTTCTGATGTTCAAATTGCATTTTTCAGGGAGAACAGATATGTATTTAGGCATCAGAAGATGACTCAGCACCCCTGAAAATCAGGCTATGTAAGGAAACTTCACATCACTCATTTATGTTCTCTTTGCAGCTGGCTATGTCAGCTGTTTGTTCTCCCTAAGCTCTGTATATTCAGTAGAGAAATACAAGGTTTTCCAAAGGGCTGTTTGGAGCAGCTAAGCTAGGTTTGTGCCTCGCTTGAAGGAACTTCAAAAGGTGGAAGTAGGTCCAGCTACTGAAGTTACATGCCTTGGAAGCTGGATAGTATGAGAACAGCCATTAACGGAAGAGATTTGTGATTTAAACCTCATCTTCAGATGCAAATGTTTTTCTTTAAAGAGCTTTACTCTATCCATTCTTAAAAATTGTTACATATCCTGCTACTCATGATCATAGGCAGGATGGAAATGGGCATAGTCCTTTGCAGTGGTGTAATGAGAGGAGTGACAAGAGGAGCCCTAGAAGTCAAGAGGTTTGTCCTGAGGAATGCCAGGAATGATAGAGTTTATTAGAACCAATGCATGTACTGCACTGACTGTCCTATCCACCCTTAGGATAATTGGGGGTATTCATTTGAAATAATTTTCAATTTATTATTTTGGAGCAGTAACAAGTATTGATGTTTTCTTAAATAATATTCTTTGTGTTCAGGAAAGAGTCCATACAAGTTTGTCAATATTACCATGTTCATTTTGCTTCCCTGACCTTCCTATCTAGTGTTCTGCCCTCTCACTCTGTCTGATAACTCCAAGGTTGTTAGTCCTGCTTCATATGTCATCGTTAACCAGAAAGATTCAATTAGATAGTGCATGAGGTAGAGCAGAATATAGATTATTCCTCTAGAAGCATAAATGACCATTGGTAATAACATAGTGTGAACTCCTCTGGAATCCAAGGCAGACAAGATTTGGAGTATCTTTAAGGATAAAATGCACTTGCAATAATTAGGAGCCATATTTAAATTGTTAAATTTAGGAATAATAATTGCTTTGGTTGTTGATCAAAGTTATTGATCAGATGGTGATTTTCTAAATTTAATCTTCATTGAGTAATTTTTGATTGAGTTCATCTTGATTCTTTCCCACTGGTTTTATATCACCAGAGCTGTTCAGGAAACACCTGTAAGACCTTTTTAAAAATGTATAAAAGTTTATTCATGTTAAGAGTTGGGTTTTCTTATTATTATTTTGGATGATTTTCATAAGAATCGCTCTGATGACTGAGTGCAGCCACAATAAGGACCTTGTGACCTCAGCAGAGAGAAGTACTTCTGTGTAAGAGAGAGGAATCTTAGCAATTATCTGTATTACAGTGCTTGTATAATGAATTGATTCCCCGTGTCTGAATGTGCAGCTGTTCTGTGCAGGCATCTCCTCTTGAGGTAGGTGGGATATTCTCATGGTGGAAGTGGTCCTCCGGGGAAAGCAGTACACACATTGGCTACATGTCCCTTCATGAAGGCCGCTGCATGAAAGAAATGGAATCCGGTTAAAAATGGATTCCTGGTCTCTGTTTTTTTACCTCTCTGGTCTCTGCTTGATCACTTCCTGCACCTGTGCTTGAGAAGAAATACATTTAAAAGTTGATAACGCTCACATTGCAACACTGCAGAAAGCAGCTGCATGAGTAAATCTTTTCCATGGGTAATTTCCTAGATCACAGTAGTAACAGGAACATGGTGTTTTAAATGCAAAAACAAAAGATCCAGTAGACCGTGCATAAATTGGAGGGATTATGACATTCAAAAGTGTTGACTTTCATTTATCCATGGGATAAAAATGCAGACTCAACAGTGATCTCTCGGTGCACATGGGAAGTTTGGTTCCCAGGCTGAGCTCTACTGATTTGCTTTCCTTAAGAACATTTCAAACTTTGCAGCTGGTGAGTGTTTCTGTCTAATCATTTTTCTCCCCATAAGCTCATTGCTTTTATGGGAGAATTACAATTTCAATGTAGTTTATGAAACCATGGACTTGTATGTAACCTCTTTCAAGTAGCAGATTTTGGGCACAGTAGAGGAAAAGGCACAAAGAGGGCACAAAGAGGAAAAATGCTGGCAAGATGGAGACTTCCAGTCTTGGTGCTTGAGCGAGTTTTAGTGCGAGCTTTCACTTTAATGGAAAAATGGTAGTTTAGTATCTCCCTTACATGTGTAGCACAGTGGTGGTTCATCTGTGCTCACCAGTACCTTGCTCCTTGCTTCATTCTCAGGCCCTGATGTTCAGATTGTTCACATTGCGTGCATGTTAATTGGGCAAGCAGAGGGGGGGACTAAATGATTGCCTTCAAGACAAAACCTAAGTGTAATTAGTTGGAATTAAAAGCAAAATTTGCTTCAGGTACTTCTTGTAGATTATATGAGCAAGATCACACCTGGGGAGATAGGACTCCCTCCACCTAGGAGAGTCCTGGAAGAGCTTCTGAGCTGGCCTTTCATCCTCAGCTCCTCCATATGTCATGCTGTACCATGCTCTTGGACATAGATCACATAGCCTTGGCCTTGTGCTGCTTAAAGTAACCAGTCCATAACATAACCCTGGCATTATTTCAGGCTCCGAACTGGGAAAACAAGAAGGAAGCACTAATTACAGCTCATGACCTCTGGATGCCACATGGTATCCTGGAGAGGCTCGGGCCAAATGGCACGAGGGGTCAAGTATGGAGCAGAGTCACTCATGAAGAGTCTGGCCATGACCCACTGTGGACCACGGGGCGTTGTGGGCAAGGGTTGAGCCATGGGGTGGCTGGGTTGAGCCATGGGGTGGTTGGGTTGAGCAGTGTAACCATCACTTGTGCTTTCCCTAACAACAGAGATCTATTTCTCTAAATACATCTTGTACTGCTGTTGGATAACAGGCAGTTCCAGTCATTAAAATAATTAAAACATGTTTTTCAAAAAGAAAAAGAGATGAGTTGTAGAATGTTGCTATTTAAAATGAGATAATTTTAAAGAAGAGACAATCAAGAGACAGATACTACGAGAGCACAGTGCTCTGGCACTCTCTAATGTGATGTGATTGGCCTCTGATAACAATGCATGTTTATTCTTAGGAAAGAAAAAATGATTGCTTCTCCACTCTTTTATTCCAATAGCCATTATGATATGGTGAAGTGCCTGCAGATAGAATTGATGGCCCTCTCAGGAGCGAGCTGACCACGCCAGGTGTTGGGCTGGCTGCAGGCATCAGCCTGAATATTGTAACAATGAAAATGGGAGGTTATCAGTGGGAAGGACTGGGGAACGAAGGCAGGTAATGTTAGAGTTTTACTGGGGCAAGAATAATGAACAGGAAGGAGACTGAAAATGCAAGAGGATCAGAGGATGGATTTTTATAACCAGAAAAGAAAATGTAAAAGATTGATATGAAGGTTACCCTGAAGAAAAACTGATGGATTCTAAGGAAGTAGATGGTGAGCTGCATGTAGGCTGTCAGGAGAGAATAGAATGGCTCTTGAGCAGAGGGCAGATTGAAAGGGTGCAGAACAAAGTGACTTTGAAAGAAGGAAATTAAAAATAATGCAGGAATAGAACACTCGTATGTCATTAGAGTGCAGACAGGAGGACAAGGAGCCAGAACCAGGCTGTTGGGAGGAGGGAGCGAGGTGAAGAACTGCATAAATGAAGATGGGCACGGGAAAAAAATGAAATAAAAGAGGGCTTGGGGAAAAAAAATAACAGACAAAGCAGTATTTAAAAGAAAAACTAAGTCTTCTAGAGTCAGCTCATTCAGCTGGGGAAGGTGCCTTACTTTCCATGTTGGTGCTGTGAGTCAGTGGTAGGTTTAAATAATTTATTGGTGTATGTGAGGCTGTCTGGTCGGGAAGAAAGAACAGAAGATTCTCCAGTCTGAGGTCCGTTCCAGTCCTTAATTTATTAGACAAAACTATCACAACAATTTAGCAGTTAAAATAAAAAGATTGACTACAGCAGCAGGACATCTGATCTTGTCTGTAGTGCAGTTAAATACCCAGTTACATCGGTACCCAAGTCTATCAGCAACTTCACTGTGTGCATTCTCTGCAGGCAGTTGGAGCTTAAGGATGACAAATGAAAAGAGGGCTTATCTCACAGGAGGGAATCCTCATTTCATGTGCCCCTTCTGTTGTTAGCTATGTAATTTATATTGTATTAGACTATCACAGTTCTCGAAACAGAAATAATACTGAAGAACATGGGCCAAAATTCAAGGTCCAGCTTCATTTGAATACCCAAACTGCTGGGCTGTCGAGGCAGACACCATCCTCTCTAGTCTTGTACGTGAATTTTGTGTTCTTCAGTGGCCCACTTACAACAAAAGGAACAAAGAATAACTCCCGTGTCCCACCCTTGCTGCTCATGGGGGGTGAGGGTTGGTGATTTCTCCAAAGGAGGGTCCAGCACTCTCCTTGGTTGTGGTCTGATGAGGACAAGGGTAGAAGTTGAACATGAAGGCAGTACCTGTCTGCTGTACTCTGGGGATTGTGAGCTCTGGGGAATTGTTTGAGCTTTTGCATTCAGAAGAGGACTCTGGGTTCCAACTTTTGGGTTGGCTGGGAAACACGAAGTGCTGCTGTGAGCTGCCTGCCTTCCCAAGAGACACAAGAGTTTTGATCTCTCTCCTGGGCACAGCATTTGCCGTTAGCTTTCCCCAGGCATCTTCATGCCCAGAGTAAGTTTTGTGGCTCATGTTTCTGAGACATCTTTCCCTGGTGTACTACTTTCAGTTCATTTAGTTTTTTCATTCCACTGAATTCAGGTACTTTTAAATCTTTGTGGTGCCCGGGTGGAAGCTCTCGTGATTCCTCACGCCAGGTCCCTGATTGGAGGTGACCATCAAGGGCTTGCCCAGAGCCATATGGAACGGCACTGGCAGAGCAGGGTCCTACAGCCTCAAACTGTTGGCTCATATTCCTTTGATGGCAATGAAGATAACAGAGAATTTGAGTGTTTCTCTGAGAGCCTTTGTATTGAAGGAGCTTGTTGCCATGTGTAATGTTCAATATAATCCAATAAACAATTAAAAGTTTTACACTTCATGTTTCTTATAGGTATTAGCTACATTCTGTGTGTGATAGCTGAATGCTGACTTTTACTCATTTCAGACAGCAATGTATGTTTGCCTGTCTCAGGTAAAGGTCCAGAAATACTGATGAAAACTAATATTTTCCTCTTGTGGTTTCTTCTTATCTTTAAAGGTACTACTTACTTTTGCCAGGAAACATAAGTGCATATACCTGCACCTTTGACCAGGAGTGATTCAGCATAACTGTGGCTGCTTTGACCATGAGTATTGATCTAAACAGGCTGGATGGTTCTACCCTGACGAGGAAATAGGGGATATTTCCATATAATAAGCATCTAGACTGCAGCAGTCTGTATAAGGAGGATCTTGCTTAGGAGTTCATTTTTGACACCAACAGCTAAAATTATATTACCAAGATCCCTAAATTTGGAGCGATAAGAGAAAAAGATGCTTCCATAAGAGAGGAGCTGTGGGTTTCTGCTGCTTTCCCTGCCTTTGTGTTTGTCCCCAGTGCTGCAGTCCTCTCAGCTGTTCTCCTGTGATTTTCAAGGTTTTAGACTATCAGCAACAGAACTGAAACTACTGGTGTATATGGTGCCACACTGCAGAGCTGTTGGAGTGGTTATACTTCGTTTTTGTTGGTTTTCTCTCTCTTTTCAGGCTCTACATAGTCCTATAATAAATTCTTGAGACATGCAAAGGAATTACAATGTTAGTGCTGTTTGGAATAAAATTATATAATCTTTTTAATTGCAGGTTCCATTGCAGCTTATAGAAAGTGTTGAGTGCCGGGATATATTTCAACTTCATTTGACTTGCAAAGACTGCAAGGTCATAAGGTACGAAGAGGCTGAATGGTAAAGTGTGGCTTTTTTCTTACTTAGTGGACTTACTTTCCCTCAAAAGATTTTCTTCTGCCTGGTTTTGCATACAGTAGCTGGGCATTTTTGCAAGGAGGAGCAAAGATGGTCTGCATTTTTGCTTGCTGTGATACAGTATAGCAGCAAACCTTGGTCTGAGCTTAAGTGGCTGATCTTGATTTGATTCTGAAGTTCTTTTTAATCTCGCTGTGTTTTCCCTGCCTTGCAGTCAGTTACAATGTATTGCTTCAATTAGTTATACAGAACTAGATGAAACCACTGAAACACACACTTGGAGAAGGGTTTGGAGGGTTAAGGCATGGGCTTGTGCTGTTCCATGTGAAACCTTTGGTCTGGACAGCAGCAGCCAACTGCATTTCTAACAGCTGGGAGGGTACCGTGGCTGTCCTTAAGATGCAGTAGCCTATTGGAAAAGAAAGTGAGGGAGTAGGGTAAAGCCAGGTCTGCAGCCCTCTCTGTAACCCAGCAAAGCTGACAGCCCCATGTAGAAGAGAGCATTTATTTATGTCTGTCCTTCAGCAGACTTCAGTCTGCCCAGGAGCCACTGAGCCTGAGATGCAGCTATTTCCTACTTTTCTGCCGCAGAAATTAATTTTGATCTATAAACTTTAATTAACAAGAAAGGAACGTTTCTTTTTGATTAAATGTTTGCTGGCAGTACCTTTTGTATAATGAAATGAGCCCCAGTCATATCTGAGCACTCAGAATGTTTAACAGGCCAGCTGCTTCCTGAAATGCTGTATTTTGATGAGGACTGATTTTACTTTAGAAGTAATATTTAGTTTGATTTGAATTCAATATTTAACTTCCTCTTAACTTGTAGCTCTTGACATTTAAAAAAGTCACCCTCCCTCTCTACATTAATTTGTTATTTCTCTTCAATTGTAGAATGAATGCAAATTATTTGTATTTATGCCCTTCCTTACGAATTTCCCTTCAAAACTGCATCTCTGAGAATTAGTACTGGGTGCCGGTGGCCGTTGGAGGATCATGAAGTATGGGGCTGAGATAGCAGGTTTAGAACATATTGATGTTCTTTTCCATGAACAAAGTAGTTTGCTTTGAATAACAGGGCTCAAGTGAATACAATACTTCTTATTTGCAACACTAAAAACATTTAGAAAGAAAAGGGGTCTGTAGGGTGAGATGTGTCTTGTCTGACTATGGATATTTAATAATTATCCAGTCAAAGCTATAGTCTGAGCTTGCTTTATAGTCAGTGATGGGACATAAAAACCTCCAGGCTGCAGTTCTCCACAGCTATTTAGACACGTTTCATGAGTTGGACATGTCTTTTTTCCTTCCACTGGCTGACTCCTAGATATTTGCAGGTAAGGGTAATAAATCCTGCCCTTAGAGAATACAGGTGCTATCATTAACCATGAATGCAGCAGAACACAGACTGAGCTGAATGTAAATACTTGATGAATATTTTATAGCTATAAAATCTTGAAGTCTGTCAGAGCAAAATAAATCACTGATCTTATTTCCACCCTTTTATTCTAAAGGGTCCAGGAATCCTCTTTGAAAAGACAAGCTAATGTAATTTTAATATACTGCTTTGAAGATTAGTTTCTCCTGCATGGGGAATATTCTCACTTGTTGTTTGTCTATAATGTTAGGCAAAGCTCAGTTTTAAAAACATTGTTTGGCTTTCCACCACGGCCAGAAAGAGAATCTCAGCATATGAGATAGGGAAATAGGGTAGGATTTCAGGTACTGAAATTTGTCCTCATTATTCTCAAATGAAGTGTATTAGTCAAATGAATGTTTCTCCTGTGTCTGGTGAAAAATGGGGTTTCGTTTATGAGAATACCATGCGTAGTTTATAATGGATGTGATGGATTTGTGATTTTCCATCTGAGACCACCAGTCCACAAGGTGCTGTTACACCTTGGCTTGGCTTGTGTGAAAGCTGCAGGCTGAACTTGGTGATATTGTCCTCGGTTTTATAGTAAATGTACTCATAAATGTCCCCCTCACAACTGGTAGGGCATACTGCTGGTTTGTTCACCATCACAGAGCATTGCTTTCCTGCTTGCAGTTTATTTTCACTTCCTAAGTGTGTATTTCTTCACTAATACCCAAAGGTTTCTTTTTCACTGCCCATTAGAACATACGCAGAAGCAGAACTGAGTTAGTGATAAGGTGTTTGCTCTCACTTTGCCTTTCATGGGTGTGCTCATAGTCAGCCTGTGAGATGTTAACAGTCTGGCATCTTTGAAAATTAATCTATAAATGTTTGTTTCTGGGACAGGTGTCAGTTTTCTACTTTTGAGCAGTGTCAGGACTGGCTGAAGCGACTGAACAATGCCATCCGCCCCCCTTCGAAGATAGAAGACCTCTTCTCCTTCGCCTACCACGCTTGGTGTATGGAGGTGTATGCTAGTGAAAAGGAACAGCACGGGGATTTGTGTCGGCCAGGTATATGTGGAAACACTTTTGGGATCATCACAAATGCTGCCTGTTTGCTGAAAGCCAGAACTTTCTAAAAAAATTCTGAACGAATTCAGTCTGTGCTGTCATAAACTGAACCTGGGAAAATCCAGTATGGGATTTTTTCTGTACATAAGTTCTTACGCTTCTTCTCAGGCTGGTGGATATACTGTATGTGATAAGTATGTAGGTATAGGATACCTTCACTCCCAGTCTTGAGTTTTGTTCTGGCTGAACAAAGGAGAGATGAACTCCCACCATGGCTGCCTTGGGATCAATATGCAAAACAGTACTTGAATAACCTGAGGGAATTATTGGGGTGGATTTGGTTCAGTCAGTTGTGTAGTATTAATAATGCTTTGTTCACCATGGTGGCAACTTTCAGTCTAAAACATTCTGTATTGGTTATGTCCACATTCTTTGTAATTACCCAGAACAGTGGTCTTCAACATGGATGTTGAGGAGCAGGAGGTGAAGGAGAAGTCAGTCCCTGAGCTGCTCCTGAGGTTCATACACAACTGCAAGACAATGACCTATTTTAGTGAAATATCATCCTTGCTGGCAAGTTTTAGAAGCTCACAAGTAAATAAAAGCTAAAAAATGAGATGCTGGTGGTTATAGCACTTGTTTGAATATAAGGAATTCCAGACCCTCTCCAATCTCTCCGCTCACAATTCACATATCTGGGAGAAGTGTCCCAAGTACCAGGCTGAAGAATGTTAGTGTGCTTCTGTTCTTACTACTGAAGCTGGTCTAGGGCTGAGCAAAGACTGTCTTCTCTTTGTCACCAAGGAAGAGCAATTGATAGGTAGCACACATTGGGAGGAGGTGCTCCTTGGAACAGGAACCAGAACCTGCACTTCACGTGCTTTGTGTTAACAGTTACTGGAAAAAGGCCAAAAAAAGTCAAAAAGGCCAAACAGAATTTTATACTCGGGTCTTTCCCCTCCCTAACTAAATTCAGGAACTGGAGGGCAGCAGATATGTAAGTGGTTTGCTGAATCTTCTTGTAGTCCTTTTCTCTTTCTCACTAATACAGACAAGGCTTCAACCTAACCCTGCGTTAGGATAAGAAGCAGCATCTACCTTTTTATTAACTTTTAGTCATCAAATTTTTTTTCGTGTAGATCTGTCTATCAAATCATTTTCCCTAATGTAATAACTTTTTATTCCCTGTAGCTTGGTTATTTCTGGTGATAGTCTCCTTTTAAGAGCTGAATTATAGTGGAAACAAATCTATGGGAATGAAATTGAAAAAGTTAATCCCAAGACATTGTAATTTAGTTTTTTATATCTAAGGAGCCCAACATTTGGTAGATATGGAGGAAAATACCAAATGACTTTAAAATCTATCTAAGTATCAACTTCAGGGGGGAAAAAAGGGAAGTTGTTATCAGTGGGAGACATGAATTGTGGCTCACGAGATCAGTTTTCACAGTCAGAAGGCAGAAGACCACAAAATGTATAGCTTGCTTTCTCTGCTTTTGAGAGTTGATTAGGATCCTTCAAAAAATCTTATCCCTCTTGGTTCAAAATACCTTTTAACACACCTGCATTTCAGGAGGGACAGACAAAGTATTCAGACTAGGGTGCCATTTCTCAGAGGAAAATCAATGATTTCAGGACACACACAGTAGCTAAAAAAATAAGGAGAAATCAAACAGAATATTTAATTTTCATGTAGT
Organism: Aegotheles bennettii; assembly: GCA_013398125.1. Classification (NCBI taxonomy): domain Eukaryota; kingdom Metazoa; phylum Chordata; class Aves; order Caprimulgiformes; family Aegothelidae; genus Aegotheles; species Aegotheles bennettii. Next base: position 174,868 of record VZRW01006574.1, read on the forward strand.
TTTATCTGTTTCTCTTAAAACCCACTAGCAGTACGCAGCATCGATTGGGGATAGTTCCAGCATTCTCATTTGCTATTAGAAAAATCCTTAAGGATATATCACAGGTTTTAATGACTGTTCCTCAAAGCAGCTGATAATGAAGCCTGTCCTCAGTGCTGCAAGACTGTGTGCTGCTCTTCTAATAAAATGTTGTTGGTTTTAAGTCTTGACTAAGGAAGAACATGACAAAGGTGGTTGTCTGGCTGGAATGTCTTGTCCCAGTTGCACCTCTGCACTTGACAAAGGATCAAAGGGCTCTTGGCAGAGCTGCCATCTCTCTGGAGCCGTCCAGCTTGTGTCCAGCAGGGACTCGAGCAGCTGATCTGTGTGAGTGGGTGGCAGAAGATAATAGATTCAAGCTCATGCAGAGTTCACGTGAGAAGCAGGAAATTGTTGGCAAGCTCCAGTCTGACTGACCTGGCCATGGGGAAGGTAGAGCAGAACTGCAGTGCCTGTGTGATACTGAAACTTGCTTTCTGCAGGAGGTGTGTGACACAGGAGGCGGAACTGTTGCTTTTTTTATGGCACTGTTTTACCAGTGACGTGATGTAAAGGGAATAAGTGATGAAGGTCAGCTAGGTCCATAGATTTTACCACCACGTGCCTCCAGGAGTGCCTGTTGTCTGTTTGCACAGTGTCCTTCTAACATTTACCTTTCAAAAAGTGTAAGAAAATCAATCTCATTATGCAAATCTCTTGCACGTTGTCCATACTGCAAAGGACCATTTTCAGTGTACAATCTGATCTGTAGGAATGAATAATATGTAGCTTTTCTTTCACAATTAAGTCCTGTAGTTAGGCTGCTATCTTTATTCTTAATTTACCTATTTCTCTATGTTTATTTCTAATTGTTCTGTAAAGTCACAAAAAAAATTGTTTCAGACTTGCATGTACATCTTTGAGATACAGGTGTATACATAGATCTGGGGAATGAAAGACTTCAAGGGTTTTCTGAAATACATAATGGAAAGATGTAACACTTAAAGCATTCATTTTTCAACTGATGGTTTTTTCCCCTCGTTGGGTGATGTTCTGCCTCATGATTTAATGATACAGTAATTTGAAGAGACAAGCAATGGACAGATTTTCAGAATCATTTTATCTGGTGTTGCTCACATGCTCATTAAATTTATCACATTTCTTAGCTCTGTGAACCTGGAAATTGTGTACGTTACTCTCTTCAGCATGTTGCTTGAGTACCTTCTAAGTCTCCAGACTTTCTATCAGAATATTTTTTTCCTTATTGCCATTGTATGTTTTTTAATTGTGTTTTGCTCTTTTTAAAAACGTGTCTAGGAAATAAATGGAGCTCATTTCAGTTCCTTTAATATACCAACCCAGGCATTTGTGAGGATCTTGTGACTGATATTTGTGTCAAACAATCACTTATGCCATTTTATCTTCATATCTCCACATGACTCATGGAGAAATAACGTCCAATTTACCGATGGAAAGCTGCCATGCAGGTTAAATTACAGGGCTCTCCTGTAATCATAGGGGAAAGCTGTGGCTGAAATTGCATATGAAATGGAGATTGTCCAACTTCCAGACCACGTTCCATGTAGGACCCCTTCATGTATCTGCCAGACCAGACTTTTGCATTCTTCTCATTGATTCAGAATTCTTCTGAACTCTGGGAAATGAAAACTATTGGTATTTTCCCCCTCAGACTGCTGCTGGATCTGAATGACACTCACTGATGGGCTTGGTTCTGGTCTGCAGCATTACTGTTTCTTATGTGAACTTACAGCACCTGGTCATTTCAGAGAGAAATCCCAGTACAGACTTTCCAAATAGCCTTGTGAAATGTAGCTGTTGGTTTTGGACTGTTCCTTTCAGTTTTTAATAAGAATGAGTGCAATGGTGTTTTGTTCTAATGATTTTGAAAGGCAGGGATCTCACTTCTTATTTTGCATTCATTTTCTCTCTCTGCCTTCCATACCCAGGAGAACATGTAACTTCAAGGTTTAAAAATGAAGTGGAGCGGATGGGTTTTGATATGAACAATGCCTGGAGGATTTCTAACATCAATGAGAAGTACAAGTAAGTTATGTGGGCTGCTGATTCACAGGCAAATGGCATCTCGAAACACCAATTTTGTTAGAGCAGATTACTTGAACTTTTTCCAAGTTCTACAGTTCCTAATAAGGGACAATTAGAATGATGAATATTTTTTGTTGTTTTATAGGAAAAAAATGTGCTTTTAAAGTATTCTTTAATATTTTATTAGCTGCTCCAATTTTAGTAGGCTTGGAAATATTGGATTTTACTGTGGTTGCTGGAGGACTTATTGGAGAATAAGCATTCTGATGGAAGAAAGGGAAGCATAAGTGAGCAGAGAGTGGAGTTTGACATTTTAAAAAACACTTTTTGATTGTGTCTTATTCTCTAAATTATGACAAAGGCTTGCATTTAAAAAAAAAAAGTTGGTTTTGGAGAATTAAGCCTCTAGCTCCTGAAAATATGTGAAGACACTTTCTGTGGTCCTGAAAGCATAGACAAATGTCCTCTTCTCTAACTGTGGGAGCAGGGAAAGGTGTTCCTCCATTCACAGGTGATAGGACAGAGTGTGCTGGCTGATCCCTAATCCAATTCAGAGCAAAACCAGCAGTAACATTTTGTGATGAAACATTTCATTGCTCTGCCTTTGTAGGATAATGACTTGCAGCTGGTAGTTGGTGTCACTGCAAGAGGGTTATATGTCTTGGTCTCTAAAACTGTCGGGAAGGAAAAATAGCTATTCAATACTAAAGAAAAAGGAAAAAAACTTTCTCTGTGAAATGGAAACAGAATGAGACAAGGTGCTCCTTTCCTTCTTGTGGCCAGTGCTGGAGAAAAGAGCATTTTTTTCAGAATGATTGTTGTGTTTTTCTGAACAGAACGTTCTTAGACACATGTTCATGTCTGTCCTGCTTGTGCAGTAAATCCATCCTTTAAGGGGATGGACTGGAGATGAACTAGTATGATTCAGCAATATATTGCAGTCACTACAGACTTCTTGTACAGTTCTCATTGCCAGTCATGGCTTTATTAGTTAAATAGTGAAGTAAGAGGTGCAGAAGAAAGTTCCAGTTAGCCCATCAGACATAAGCCAGTGCACTTGGGTTCCTGCCTCCAGCCAGGTTTGATTTGCCAATATACTCCACACTTACACAAGTTCTCTGTCTTGAGTCCAGTAGCTCAGAGGGGCTCCACTTCTGTGTTTTGTGACCCAGAAGCCAAGTGGCTAATTCATTAGCACGGACAGACATGGAATTTCTTTCTGTGGTCCAGTTTATTTCAGCAACTGGAGTTAAAAATCACTTACATGTGAATTTCCCAAGGAAACACCAGCTTGAATTCTGAAATGCATTCATGCACCTCAGTATTCACAGTGCTGCTTGTCTATGCAAAGGAGGAATTTATTAACTTATAATAAAACAGGAATTAACAAATTGGCAGTTTTCTGGGCTGTCAGGTTGCTTATACTGCTCATTTGTGCATGTTGTCTGGGGAGTGTGTAGCTGCTCTGTGTCACTGATGTCCAACCCTTGGACCCTTTCTCTCACAGGCTCTGTGGGAGTTACCCCCAGGAGATAATAGTTCCTGCCTGGATCACGGATAAAGAGCTGGAGAGTGTGGCAAGTTTTCGGTCCTGGAAGCGTATCCCTGCTGTTGTGTACAGGTGAGGCTCCTTGCAGGTGGAACAGCTTCCACCAGGCTGTAAATGGGGTGTTCTAGCAAATAAAAGCTGAAGGAAGTTGTACCTGAAAATCTTGGCTTGTAATGAAAGGTGTTCAGGCTCCTCTGGGCCCCAGATGTGCCCTCACTGAGCCTGGCAGACTTTAGCACAGTGTTAAAGGTATTTTAAAATAATATTTTTATAATTTATTCAAAGTAAACAGAGGTCTGGCTTGCATCTTGTGGTGGTGTTGTGTGTATAACTGGAGGGATGCTGCATGGAGGCCCAGAACCTGCTAGGGTGAAGTTGGAGAACTAAGCTGGGAGGAGGCAACAAAACCTGTCACAGTCCCCTCCACGCTGCCTGATGGAGTGGTACCCAAGCTGATGCACTCTGGGACTCTGTCTGGGGTGAGATCATGCTCTTCCACCCCAGAAGGATCCCAGAAATGGTGCAGAGAACGTGACCTTGGGACAAAACAGAAAGCACCCTAAAGGTTTAGATATCAAACAAGGATGATGGGGGCCTCCTGGCATGAGAAAACGTTCGGACCTTTATTTAACTGACAGCAAACTGAGAGCTTGGGTCTTTGTCTCTACATTTGCTACCTATGTATGTGTTGTTTTGTACCTATTCAAAACTCCAAGAAGGTGTGAGACAGCAGCACTTATTGGCCCTTGTCAAGCCATAGATGAGGTAAGGCAGACTCACTGCACGCTCACTCGCAGGGAGAGTAATGGTTTGTGTCTTCTAATTCCAAACACACACTGTAGGAGCACTCAGCCTTTGCGTCTTCTGCAAGTCATTCCTAGGGCACTCACCTTAGTTAAGATTGATTTTATCTTTTTTTTTAATACGAAAATGAAAAAAATGTAAGGTGAAGGCATCGGCACAGCTGAAGAAATGATAAATGGCATCTCTGGCTGGGTCCTCCTTTGGTACTTCTGGCCAATGCTCAGGCTGCAGTATAAACTAATACAAAAATTATTGAAGGGAGATAGAAAACTCAAGTTACAGAAGAATATATTTGTTAGCTCTATCTACACATTCTAGATAGTTTTAATTGATCTCTTCGTTGGATTGAGCCCAGCAATTCTTCATAACAAAATTGTGTTTCTGAGATACTGGTTTGAGCAGCTTCTCTAGTAAGATATGTATTTCAGCATCTGTTTTTCTCAAATACTCTGGAAGCTGTCATTTAATACCTTGGCCACTTCCCTGGTGTAGTTATTCTCCCATAAATATTTAAAATCTCCTTAAAAAATCAGATGACAAAGGGATTAAAAAGATAATGAAGGGTGATAATTCTATTAAGTCTGCCTAGCCACCCAGTCCTTCTGAAGTGAAAGGAAAAGCTGTTCCGAGTTAGTGGCTAAATTTAGAGAGCAGTGAAGCCAACAAATTCATACGGCCTGGGTCAGAGGATCACGTGTGCAAGAGTTAAGAGTAGGCCACAAACATTATGTACCAAGCTTAAGAGTTGTTGCTCTTTGAAAGGAGAATAAATTGGCTTGTGGCAGCAGGCCATTATCTTTAAATCTTCTTATCTTTTCTCCTTTCTCTTCCAAATAATAAAGGGGTTAGCGTGGTCTGGCTCTGAGTGTTAAGGAATTGCTCCATCCTCCGTTCAGCTCTGAAAAATGCTTCCCAGCATATGCTGATTTTTAAAGACTTAAGGTATTTTATTATTATGGTAGCACATGTGTATATCATATATATGTATAAAAGAATAGTGTCACTTTTAGATGGTTTTGTGTTCGACCTTAAACACTGCATTTCAGGCCACTTTGTGCCTTTTATGCAATTGTCACATAACTGGGGGACACCCCACCAGCAAGGACACTGAGCAGAGGGAAGGATCCCTCCTCCTTTCATCACTGGACAGGAGAAGGAAATAATTTTCTTTGCATTCTTGGGTGCAGCTTGTGTTCTGGGGGATTTATACTCCCCGTGATTGAAATGTTGAAAAGACCTTGTAGACTGAAATTGTTTAATCCCTGCCATTCAATTTTCTGCCTTTTTGATGAGACTGTCTGTGTGAAAGTACCACACTCTTTCATTTGTAATCTTAGAATCAGCAGGAGAAAATTTTTTCTCTTTTTTCTATTTTTCCTTATCTTGACATTTAGTAATAGATTTTTCAAGCCATCCAATTCATCATCCTGCACTCTGATAGAACTTACATCAGTTGGTGGTTGATGATCCATGTGATTGGAAATCTATGTGTGGTTTTCTCTCTATATGTTGCCATAAAAATAGTGGTTTTTTTTTTTCCCTTTTGGAGCGACAAAAGCTCATTCAGCATTTTTTTATCTGTTGATTTTGGGACTATTAGGTTCATTATTGATCACATTTGAAAAAAATCTACTCTTTTTGCTTTACCTCGGGGCAAAAAAAAAAAAGCAATAATGATGTTTTAAAATTTGTCCAATAACTTGTCTCAGAGACTGGAGACTGGGACAGAGACACAGGTGCTTGGCAACAAAAAATTCATGGTCTGTTGGTGTAAAGCACTTGAGAGCCAGCCGGGATGCATGGGCTGGAAAGCTGAGCGGGCTGAGTTTGGAGGCAAGCTTCAGTAATGCTCGGTTGGGACTGGACTGTCAGGACTTGATTCTGTTCTGTGAGCAGATTTCTAGAAAAGTCTCACCCCCCACTGCTGCTGTTTCCCCCGTCTTTACAGATTTTTAAAACCCCAGGCACGTCTTTATGCAGATCAAGCTGGTCTGTAGCGTGGGGTTTGGAGCTTATCTGTTTTGGTCCCAGAAAATCAATGTTGGGGTGAAGCCCTTTAGGATTTTGTGGGAAGACAGCAGAGAGGACTTGGCACATTATAGAGATGGTGTCCTGAACTCATGAGAACCTGCTTGGAAATGAGCTGTGCCTTTGTCTCGCCCACTGCCGAGGTGGTGACCCGTGTAGGCAGCATTTCTGCCTGCACAGAAAGCAAAGGTGAACAGAAAATTGCTGTGTACCCTACTTGCTGAATTATATCTCTGAATTGCAGCAATGATTTGGGTTTTTTTCAGTTGCAAGTACTGGTAGTTAAGTAATGCTGTGGAGGGAGCCCTTCAAACCTTCATTACTCCTCCCTGGCTTTGTAGCTACAAGGACTCGGATTTATATTTGTACTCAAAAGCTTGCTTGAACACAGGGAAGCATGTGCAGAGGTGTACCATACATCCTACAGTACCTTTTAAAGATTTCAAATCTGTTCTTTATGGGTAGTACAAGAAGCTAGGTCAAATTTAGGAAAATAACTACTAACTCATCAGACATTTACCATGCATCATACATAATTTTTAAAGGGCTGTTAAGTTATCTAGTTATATATAGTTATCTATCTATCTATATCTGTTACATATATATATAGTTATCTATCTATATATATCTGTTACAGATATAGATAACTATATTTATATATATAGTTATCTATATGTGTTATATAGATAACTATATATACATCTATATATCTATATCTGTTATATATATAGTTATCTATAGGTGCTATATAGATGTATATATAGTTATCTATATATATCTGTTATATATATAGTTATCTAGGTGCTATATAGATTCATATATAGTTATCTATATATCTATAGATATCTATGTATCTAAGATATATCTATAGATATCAATATTATCTGTATTATCTACATGTCTCTATATATCTATGGATATCAATATTATCTGTATTATCTACATGTCTGTATATATCTATAGATATCTATATATCTAAGACATATAGTTACCTAATGAGGATTTCCTTAGTTTTGTAGGGAAGCTGCATGGTGCTTTGTCTCTAGAAGGTTAGGAAAGCTGCACTGGAGAGTTTACTTTCATTTTTTCATATCTTTTCTTTTGGTTACTGAGGTCTGAGTGACACAGTCCTATCCCCAACTCACTCTGGGGACCTCAGAATCACACTTAAACTAGTTGCAATTTTCATTCCAGTGGTGAGCCTGGTTGGCATGAGTGTGATTCCTCAGACCTCCAACATTACCCTAAATAGAATTGTTTGATTTCTGCTGGTACATCTCAACGTCGCATATTTGTGCAGGCTCAGGAGCGCTAGGGCTTCACAGCTATCAATGAACTCAACTTTTGACCTAATGATTCTTTATTATTCGTGGTATAAATGGGAGGCGAGAGCCTGGAGATGAAAATATAACTGTTCATGAACCTATGAAAATGATTCCGCAGGCGGGCGGTAATGAAATCTGGGAGAACATATGGAAAAATAAATGAGCTTATCTGAGTGTTCAGAACCGATTCTGTGCGTGGATAATGATGTTTTATTTTCTTTTGTTGTTTGTGCAAGCATAGCGGGGAACTAGGTGGCCTTTCAGTGATTGGCACGTGTTTTTTTCTGAACTAATTTGATGGCAGTCGAGCTGTTCCTGGAAGGCTTCTCATTTCAGCAGAAATCCATTTGCCTCTGCACGCTGCACCTGCTGGAAGTGCCGTGGCCTTCAGATCACTGTGCCTTCTCTCTGCTTAATGCAGGCTGTCAGTTGGTTCAGTGCAGGAATTTTATGTGAAACAATTACAAAAGAACTATGAAAAATACTTAAGGTGCTGTATCACAACCTGTTTTCTAGTTTTAAGCTTTTGCAACAAGGAGCCTTCACCTGATGCGAGGGTTTGCTTTTGAATGAGCAGCACAAGCCAGCCACTGCTGTGCCCACAGTGGCTCTGCTGCTCAGCACCTGGCAGGGGCTTGACAGCCCTGACAACAAACTATAACACCTCCATCAACAGCTGCCAGAGTAGGGAGAGGGAAAAAAGTTAAGATTTAGGGGTTTGGGTGGGCTTTCTGCCTGTTCAGGGCTGTCCAAGTTGAGTGTTTAAGTGTGCTTAAAGGTTCCGCTAACCCTCGCCGTTCTGTGCAGTTGCCTTTCTAGAGGGAATTAAACAATTCCTGGTTGGCATGAAAGTGAGATGGCCAGTCTGTTTTCAGGAAGACTTTAAAATCCCTTGCTGCATCCTAATACAGGAACTGTAGCTGGCATGTGCATGCTTTATAAACATGGGTTCTGGTGGGACTGCAGTGCAGGAACGGCATTGCCTGAGGACACCTTTGCTTAAAGGGATGGATATCTGCAGGCTGTTTAGATAGAGAAGAGCAGCATGTGGGTGAGTGGTGGGGTATTTCAGATCCCATTTCTCAGCGTTGTTGACTCACCATGTGGCCTCAGAGAAGTTCTCCACTTGAGCTGCTCTTCATGCCAACAGCTGGGCTTCCTTTCCCGCTGTGGCTGAGCTCCTCTGGATTCAGAGCACTGCTAGCAAAGGTCAAGGAGAACGTGGTTAATGCCAGATGTAAACACTTCAGTGAACAGGGAATTACATTTCTGTTGGCAGCAGTGGAATGTGCCAGCATGGAGGCAGTAAGTGAAATTACAGTGATAGTATGTTTCAGTCCTCTTTTTTTATAATAGATTATAGGGGAGAGTTGTAAAATCTTTTTCAGAGTATGTTTGCCATGGTTGGATACGTTTTAATTATTTCAAATCTGTTCTTTATGAGTAGTACAAGAAACCAGGCCAAATTTAGGAAAATAACTACTAACTCATCAGACACTTAAAAAAATATTATTTTTTTTTTTATTGTCACTTCCCAGAAGATGATGACTACGTTCAAGTTAGGTCATTCTTCAGTTATCTCCCTGACAGACTTTTTATTGATAGACTTTATTTACCACTCCTCTGAAATTTTATCAGTGTGTAGATTGCTTGTGATTCCTATCACATTTTAGAAGAAAAATACTCTGCTAATAAACAGTATTTCCTTTTCCAGTGCTACTTAGGTGTCTGTAACAAAATTTACTTGCTTGTGGACTTTGTTACTTACATGTAGGGAGCTACTGGTGCTCTTCATCAGCTCCTTGCTGCTCTTCTGCCAGATACGGTGGGTGATTGAGGAGCAGCAGATGAAATGCTACCCAAAGAGGGTTGAGAAGTGGGATGGAGAAGACCCACACAGAGAGGAGAAGCAACTGGAAGGGGGTGGCAGAGCCACTCCTTTCCAACAGATCCCAATAGCAAACTTCAGGATGAATAAAGCTGCAGATGTTTCCCATGCTGGGATGCAAAGGGCTCTCTTCCCTTGAGCCAGTGAAACCATACCTAGAGTACACTGGCTTCTGAGTATGGTTCTTCAGTGGCCAGGGACCACCTCCTGTGATTCACATGGGATGCTCAGCCATGGATACCATCGAGGTGTAGGAGTAAGGTTTTGGGTTACCATTAGACATCAGCAGACAGAAGGCATGCCCAATTCTGCCAGTATTTCCTACCAAAGTAGTAACATTCTTCAGATTTAATTGGTGGGATGCTTTGATTTTTAAAAATCTTACCAAAAAGGGAATCTGTGGTTTTACTCCTGTCCTCTAGCTTTAGAATTGGCACGTGTGAACTTGAACTTTCCTGTTTACTCTGGTATTACAGCAGATGACAGCGATCCAGCAGGTATTGAATACCTCTTTAATGCTTCATCTGCTGTTCCAAAATGTTCCCCGGCTTTCACTGGCCAACAGGCAACAATATTGAGCAAGAAAACACTTTGTTTTCTCTCACTGACCTCGGCTTTGACTTTCACCTTTCAGCAACTGTGTGGTCACAGTCAGCGTTTTGAAGGGAAGCACGTGGAATACGCTGCCACCGAGTCACAGGTTGGGGATAACTGCTGGATGATGGCGAGGTTCCTTGGCAGGAATTAAACTCCTGTAGTGCACCATTTAATTTGCCATGCCCTCCGTGTTTTTCATCCCGATTCTTCAACTTGCTCACCACTGTTCTTTTTATTCTTTCCCATTTTCAGGCACCAGAACAATGGGGCGGTTATTTCCCGCTGTGGACAGCCCGAGGTCAGCTGGTGGGGCTGGAGGAATGCAGATGATGAACACCTTGTCCAGTCTGTTGCCAAAGCCTGTGCCTCAGATTCGAGGTCCAACAGTAACAAGTTAATGAATGGAAATTGTTCCAGAGATTTCTCCAATGGAGGGGATCTCTCTGATGTGGAATTTGGTAAGTTTATTGCTGTTCCTTTTGTCTAAAGAGCAGAGATTTCTGTAAAAACTTAATCTCTTGTGTGTACTGTAACAGATTCAATCCTTTTATGTTAAATCAGGCATTCCCCAGTTTCTGTATGTGCAATGCCATATGCGTTGTGGGACTTGAGTGAATCACTGTTGTAAACGATGTCAGAAGTATCCCTGTAGTTACTCATCAGTTGTGTATCCTCTTCCCCAGATTCCTCAATCTCTAATGCTTCAGGAGCAGAGAGTTTGGCCATACAGCCTCAGAAGCTTTTGATCTTGGACGCACGATCTTATGCAGCAGCTGTGGCCAACAGAGCCAAAGGTGGAGGCTGTGAGTGCCCAGGTGAGCAGTGTTTCTTCTAAGTTTTCTATTAAGTTAATCAAAAGAACTTGCTCAAATACAATTACACTGATACACTTCAGTACTGTGTATTTAACAGACTGCGTGGATGCAAGTACTATTCATCTGTATGAAAGTTCTGGATCGTTGCAGCTATCACTCAGCCTTTCAAAAGGACAGGTTTAGCTGTTAATTAAGTCTGTTTCTCAGAGCATAAAACCAGCTGGTAACACTGTTCAGTAAATGCTGAACTGTGTGGAATATGCTGATTAGCTTTCCCCTGCTGAGTCAAATATATAAGCTAGAGTGAGACAAAGGTGTCCAGTGTGCTAATGTCTAAAAAAAACCTGAACAAACTTGTAAAAAACCACTCACTGTAGAGGATAATAATATCCTAGACTGGCTGTGCAGAATACAGCTTTTCAGCAATTCTTCTAAAGCTGAAACATTTTTCAGCGTTTATATCACAACCCAAAGCAGCTGAAATCCTGATTCATCTTGCATTTGTAACACATGTGCAATTATCACCTCGTGTTCTTTGGCACTTGTAAATGGTTGGTATTATAAACAAGATATTAGTTTATGGTCACTATTGGCTATGAATGTAGCCTGTTAAAATTCCATGGGTGGAGAGTCAAGAAAAATATACCAGACAGCAAAATCTGTAGTAAGATAAGATAACAAAAGCTATTTTGGCCTTTGCTTGCAATAGCTGCACTTTTATATGTAGGGACCAGTAAGAAAAGATAACTTTTTTCCATTTAGCACCTCAAAACTGCTAAATAACTCATGGGAGAGTAAAATTTCAAAATAGAAAAGCAGAGTGCAGAAGTTTAGTTTTCTTCCTTACATATTGGTTCTGGAACGTAGAAAATTTCCAGGCAGCTCCTCACCATCACTCAATTTGGCCTGCATTAAACGCTTCCTTTTTGCTGATGGGTTTACTCCAGGTATTGCCAAGGTTGCTTCGTGCTCACTCTCTGTGTAAAAATTTCAGTTATGTAATGCTTTATTTTATTTAGAACATAATTCAGTAAAAAATACCAAAAAAAATGCTTAAGTTGTCTGATACTGGCAGTTGCTTCTTACTGGAGTTCCATGGTCTGTCACTAACAGGATGTTCTGCTTTGGGCCAGAAAATGTTGGGCTGTTAACAGTTAAGAAAGCAAATTATATAAAATGTGCTCTTTTAAGAGATTACTGAACTTTCCTGTGCAAGCACTCAGTATCCCATATTCTGGATCCTGATTTAATTTTTTTCCCCTTGTAGAAAAGGTCCTAGCCATCATGTCATCATTTATTTTTTTTTGCAGACGGAAGCATCAGGACAGTGGAAAACTAAATCTAGGGAAGACTACTGAATTAGTGTTTTCCTTCATCTTAGGGGCTCCCTCTGAGTGGTGGACCCTGTCTGTACAGATCCTGTCTCCCCAGTAGAGCAGAGGTGCATGAGTACATCCCATAGCAGCATCTGAGGGCAGGCTCAGTAATTCCATCTATCTTCTGTTTTCCTGGGCTTTGAGTATTTCTCACACGTGTGACACTTGTTCCTCTTGCTAGAAAAACTCAGAGTAAAGCAGTGAATGAAGTAACCCTTCGGCCTTTTTGAGTAGTTAGGAAAAGGAATATATAAAAATACACGGTAGTTTACCAAATTACCAAAAAACATCCATAAATTAAATTAAGTTAAATGTTGTTTGTGCTTCACGGTCTCTTAGGATATTTCTCAGTCTTTGTATAAACATTCTTTAACCTCAAGCACAGCAATATCACTATTCCCATAGGTTTGTGCTCTGCTTTTTGTGATGTGAAGTGAAACATTGAAAATAAAATACACAAATGCTTTGCTAAATCTTTCCTGTTTTGCTGTGCTGTGATGTCTGGGACACCTCCCAGACTCAAGTGCTGTAGTTTCTCCTTACAGAATATTTGTAAGCAGATTATTTCATCTGTCCCCAGCAACAGTGGTTTGTTTTTATGAAAAAGCTTCTTTTAGAAATTAAACTTTGTGTGGTTTTTAGCTTCTTCCCTTTTTTCCTTGCTATTTCCCTACAGAATATTATCCAAACTGTGAGGTGGTGTTCATGGGAATGGCAAACATTCACTCTATCCGGAAGAGCTTTCAGTCTCTGCGTTTGCTCTGCACACAAATGCCAGATCCAGGAAAGTAAGTGGATATTTGGTGTTTTCTACCTTTGTTTACACATTTCTGCAACTGCATTCTTTTGCTGCTGATTTGTAAATGGAAGTTCTGTGGTTTTTTGCCTGGATGACTTTCCTGTGTAATAATGCTAAGCTGTATTTTTTCACTTCTACAGATTTAGAGCTAAATAATTGGTTTATTATCATTGAAGTGAACCTAGAAAATGAGATCTGAGATCATAATGTAGTCTTGAGTATTGATTGGAGAATGTTGCTACTTTCAGGTGGGCTTCTAAGTGCTAGCACTTAGGCTTACCTGCTATTCCAGGTTCTTTGATCTTCACAGCTTGCTCTCCCTCAAAAAATTCTAGTAGTGTTCCATGTACTTCACACACTTGGTGTCATTTCAGGAGACCTATTTCATAGCCCTCCTGTGCTCTGGGATAACTGGCTTCCAATGAGCCATCATCTCGGGAGCTTCTGAGGTTGGGTCTTCATCAGGACACTATAATTGCACCAGTCCTGTTTCCCCTGCCACTTCCCTGGCTTGAACTTGCTGCTAAGAGTCTTTCGATCTTTCAGAGCAGATCCAGAATGGCCACCCTGGCTAAACAGGGTACGTAGATCTTCACAGAGGAGATATTCTTAAGTACCTACAGCACAGCTCATAAAGCTTGGAAGTAGTTGAGATATGGGAGATCTCACCCTTCTACTGAGGCACAGAGTTGTCAGGGGTGTATGGTGGAGTCTCAAGATACACCAGTGGTACTGGGACTGCTGGGCAGTCCAAATCCTCAGCTCGGAGGAGGGGAGCCAGCGGAGGCTGCTGAAAGGAATGGTCACCCAGCAGCGCTTACCGTGGCTGGTGGCACATTATGCTCTTGTCTGCAAAAATGTTATCTAAGCTTCTTGCAAGTCGACTGGCTGTTCCTCAGGTGGACTTTTTCTTACAAATCTGGGGCCGTGTTAACGAGAATTAAGTGAAAAATATTCAAGAATGACATTCACAGCTTATTAAAGTAGGAGCTTTGATGTGATAAACGCGAAGATCCAAACCTGAAAGCATTTTAAAAGAGCAAAAGCTGTCTTCCCTTCTTTTCCTCTAGTTGGTTATCAGCTCTGGAAAGTACCAAGTGGCTGCAGCACTTATCTGTGCTTCTGAAATCTGCACTGCTCGTAGTTCATGCTGTGGACCGAGACCAGCGCCCAGTCCTGGTGCACTGCTCAGATGGCTGGGACCGAACCCCCCAGATAGTGGCACTGGCCAAACTGCTGCTCGATCCCTACTACAGGACCACAGAGGTTTGTAAACCATTTGTCAGTGCGTGAGGTAGTTACCGAGTTTGGGTCCCTTTCTGAGGAAGTCTGCCTATAAATGATTGCAGTTTTTTTCCACTAGAAAGGGTGCTAAAGCTAGCAGGAGTTTACCAACAGTAGTCTGCAGATACAGTTACATATCGGAGTAAATATAGTCTTGTCTTGGTTTCATACAGTTNATGTTCTCCCCCTTTGCTGTGACTGACTGCACTGGCATAGTCTAAGCTTCCTCATATTTAGTTCAGGAATATGCAGTACAAGGCACTACGTATTGCAGTGTCCATTGCACCACTGCAGTTCCTCAGCCAACTGTTGACACAAAGCCTTCCTCTTTTCTAGATTTCTCAACTGGGTGTTTTTCCAGTTTCACATTTTCATAGTCCTCTGTCAGCTACATTTCTCTCGGTTTTGCAGCCTGAATTTTCCCCCCCACCCATCACTTTTCAGCACTGTGTGATATGTGATGGCTGGATTCCATCTGCCAGCCCACATGCAAGATGCCTTTGTTGTCTGGAACAGAAGTGTGTGGCTGAGCACTGTGCTATGAACTGCTGCTCAAAGCCTTGGACACACGAGGACCAGGAGTTTAAACTGTAGTGATGCCTTTTGGATGAAATTGTGGAAACTTCTTGGATCCTTTTTCACATGGATTCGGGAAGTTGGCATCCTTTAAGTCAAAATGTACTGCTGGGTTCTTGGCACAGAACTTCCCCTTGGTCCCTCCTAAGAGGGCTCTCATCTCTGCTCAAGGTGCCCTCTTTGTCACCACCATATCAGAGGAAATCATAATCTGTACCTGTCTATACAAGGATCAGAAGTGTTCAGGAAAATGAGGCCTCAGCACTGTCACATCTCAGTTATTTTTGCTCTAATTGCAGCTGTTGACTTAATAAGCATGCTCTACAATTGTTCCTTTCTGCTAAGAATCAAAACATCCCTAACCTGCGGTAGGTTTTAGGTCCTGTAAGATGAGGTGTCCCATCTCAGCTAGGCACTGTTTGGAAATGTTCTTTGCCCTTGTCATTTGCATAAGAAATAATGCAACTCGACCTTTACTCAGCCTTGTGACTGTGCTGCATCAGTAAACACACAGACACACACTCAGCATGGAGGCCCTTTCGTGGATGAATTGGTTTCTTTTATGACAGACAGATCTGCCCATCATTTTCGAGGGAGAGCTCTAAAATTCCCTCTCCTGTCCAAATGTCAGTTCCTGTGTTCCAGAGGGTTTTGATCAAGGTGAATTTCCTACTCCCCCCTGCCTGGCCAAGATAGGATCTTCTGTGCCAGTCGCTGAGGACTTTGCCTGCCTTATTCCCTTTGCTGGTCATGTAGGTTTGGGGATTCATATCTGTCCTGATTTCACTGTGCACTGTTGGAACACAGAGGCATTAGGTAAATCAGTACAGATGAGTAATGAGGCCAGTGCAGAGGGGAAATGGGAGTGAGGGAGGACACAGCATTAAGGTGATTCCTGTAAGTCTTACTGCCTTAGAAAATAGAACCAAATCAAAACAGGAACTTTTCATCTGTGCTTTAATTCCTGCAGGGTTTCCAGGTGCTAGTGGAGACGGAGTGGCTGGATTTTGGCCACAAGTTTGCAGATCGCTGTGGCCATGGTGAGAACTCGGATGACCTAAATGAGCGCTGCCCGGTGTTTTTACAGTGGCTGGACTGCGTCCATCAGCTCCAGAGGCAGTTCCCTTGCTCTTTCGAGTTTAACGAAGCATTCCTTGTGAGTTGTGGCTTGAGAGATTGCTGTTTTATAAACTGCTTCTAAACCAGTACCCGGTACTAACACACTATAGAGCCCCGAGGGGTTTCTGATTTTCCCATCCATCTGTGATACGCTGCAGCCTGATAAAGGAAATGGGAGACCTGCCCATAGAATCATAGAATCATTATGGTTGGAAGGGACCTCCAGGGTCATCAAGTCCAACCTTTATCCCATCAGCCCAGATGCAATGCACAAAAGTACTTGTGTACTTTGTGGGACCTGAGGTCTGTTCGCTCTTAAAACCAAAGCAGGACCCTTGAACTTCTCTTAAACTTGAAAGAAAGAAAGAAATTATACTAATTCAATAGTCCCACCAACAGGTGCTGAAATAACTGGTATAATGCATCCCAAGCAGCATGGAAAAAGTCATAGTTACTGGCAATAAAAACTCCCCCTACTTCAATCTTAAATTGAAGGCTCCTGCTCTAAAAGCAGCCTCCCCTTTACCTTTCCCTTCAGTTTTTCTGCTGAAAATGTGTAGGATGTATGAGCTGTGTTTATTTCCTTCTAGAGTGGGCAGCTCTCCCGCGAGAAATGTGCCTGGGATGGTCAGAATCCATTCTCATGGCTGGCAGGCAGGTCCCTGGGGAAGTGACAGCCACTGACTGCAGGACTAGCAATCTGAAGAATGAAAGTTTTTATGAAGTGCCTGATCTGCTAAGAGATTTAAAGCACATTCCTGTGATTGTGACTGACTTGAATTACCACCTGCCAGCTCAGCCGTGTAACAGAGTCTGTGTACAGTCCTGGCTTAGCTCAGTTGTGAAATGAGATCCATAAGGTTATAACCAGCTTCACAGCACACTGCTGATCTCCAGGAGCTGTGTGTGAACATACCCTCAGTACTCCAGCCTTTTTAGAATAAACCCCTTAATTTATTAGAGTACTGAAGTGCTTGTCTTCATTGAAACGCCTCAATAATCCAATGGAAGTCATTTATATGCTTAAAGTTAAGTTCATATTAAGCTGTTTTGTCAGACTGGGACCACAGCATGAATTGAATAATGATCAGGGGGTGTGTGCTGTGTGCATTTGTACCAGCGTGCAGAAATGAACACTTTTCCTCCTCATCCTTTGCCTTGCTGTGCTGCAGTAGTGTTTTGTAACAGGTATCGTGATTCCCTTCTCTGCCTGTCCTGCAGGGCTAGGAGTTTGAATCAGCAAGGCTTTTGTACTTGATTATGAACAAATATTTTGGTTTTATATTTTTCCTGAATTTTTTTAGTTATGACTTTCAAAGACTCTGCTATGCTCGAGTTCTTGTGCAGTTCATTTATAAGGAGGTATGCCAAAAATGCAAGGTGTATCCCAGCCTTCAGGAAGGGGATGTGTTGTCCTGTGAAGGGAAAGATTTGTTGCTTCTTAAGCCTGAATGTTGATTCTTGCATTGAGCTGACATTTTCTGCCATGTGACAATATCTGTATTGGTCTGTGCAGGTCAAATTGGTGCAGCACACCTACTCTTGCCTCTTTGGTACATTCCTGTGCAACAATGCGAAAGAAAGAGGAGAAAAACACACTCAGGAACGGACCTGTTCTGTCTGGTCTTTGCTGCGGGCAGCAAACAAAGCCTTCAAAAACCTGCTCTACTCCTCCCAGTCCGAATCTGTATGTATCCTTCCTTCCCCACCACGCGGGGAGGGTCCCACTGGGGGCACCCAGGTGTAATATGTACCTTAAGGAAATAGCCAAGCTTGTTGCAGTGGGACATCGTAATGGCTCAACTGTCCTCACGAATGCAGGGTAGAGATGGGCATTTCCAGAACCGTGCTCAGCTCTCCTCATCGATCCTCATCTTTGAACAGGTTGGACACTCTGACATTTAGAGCCTTGCATTAAGTTTGCTGATATTCAAGGAATGTCAGATGCGACCTCAGAAATTTCTCTAGGCTAGAAATGCATTTTCTGTAACTCAATATTTTGCTTTATTGTTTGTAACAGAAAACGTTTCAATGTTTGGCAAATAGACCTTTCTGTGTCAGGGGAGTGTTGCAGAATCACAGAATCATTCAGGTTGGAAGGGACCTCCAGGGTCATCAAGTGCAACCTTTATCCCATCACATTCCTGACCATTAGACCATCAGACCATGGCCTCAAGTGCCTCATCAACCCATTTTTTGAACACCCCCAGGGACGGTGACTCCACCACCTCCCTGGGCAGCCCATTCCAGTGCCCAACTGCCCTCTCAGTAAAGAACTTCTTCCTAATCTCCAACCTAAACTTCCCCTGATGGAACTTGAGGCCATTTCCTCTCATCGTTAGCAACTGCATACAAACCCAGACACTGCCTATATTCACCTTGAATCTAAACAGAAAGAGTAACTCAGATTATTTAGTATGACTTTGTTTCTTTTAATGCTTTCCCGTTTTCAGTTTGACTTTCACAGTATCAGCTCAGTAAAGCTTCTGGGAAGGGACTCAGTCACCTTTTTGTGTGTTTGATAAAAGGGCATGTGAGGCATTGAGGGATGCAGAGTGGTGGCTCTGCGAACAGTCAGCAAATTGCATCATGACTAGGGCAGCAAAGACTTCCATAAATATTTAAACCCTTTTTGTTTATGAAGGTGTCAGATACCATAAACCCAACCGTAAGGACTGTGATGTTTTTATGTATGATAGATGTGGCTTTTAATAGTTGCTTAGAGTAAACTCTTCCCTAAGCCAGGTTTTAACTTTATGCTGACATTTGTTACAAAAAGATGAATTTTTTATTTAGATCAGCCCTCTGTGGCTGTCTGTCTCCCCTGGACACTGGACGTGCAGCCTGCACTCGGGCTGTGTGCAGATCCCATTTGTCATTACGACAGGCAGCATCAGAGAGCCCTTCAAGACTTTCCAACTTGACATTGTCAGCGTAGGAGTGGACGTGATAGCTGAAGGTGTGAGCCATTGCAGAGAAACATGGCTTGGGAGGAGTTTTAAATCTGTGGGTGAACCTAAGATTTCCCTGAAAACACCCGCAGGTTTGCCCAGGAGGAGCTGGGAGAGGCTCCTGAAGCAGGTGGTGTGGACAGGTAGCAGCTCTCTCCTTGGGCTGTCCTGACCTGCTGTGTCCTGCAGTGCACATGCGGTCTCAGTGGCTTGGCCCCTGTTCTCAATAAACACTGCAGTCCGCAGAGCTGTGAGGACAATCTGGCTGTCTGTGGGATTTCAGTGACTTCCTGTCTTGTGTTCATCTTCTTGTGGTTTTAACTTCAGTGTTTAAAGGCGCCTCTATGGTGTAGCCACATCTGTTGTCAAACCGTAGTCGTTTAGGAGCAGCATCCACCAAACCAAGGCTCCCTGCAGCCCCCCCTCTGCTCAGAGGCAAGGAATCCTGGCTCCTCCTCTGCCATCCCTGCTTCTCCACGAGAAAGTTGCCTGGGAAAACAGTGGAATTGATAGAGGGACCCAAGGTTTTTTAAAACTGAAACAGAAAATGTATTCCACAGTCAAGGAATCCCTTTTACAAGCAAGCTCTTCAGCTGAGTATTGTCTCTTCAGCTGAGTATTTCTGCGTGTAGTTAATTTTGAACATATGAGTGCTTCCACCAAAGACACAGCTCGCTTTGATGAATTGGAGCCTGTGGAAGGGGGTTATTAGTTCAGCTCTCATATGGCACGCTACAATGCGGAGTACAAGGAAATCTCAGCGCTAACAATGGCCCACTGAATTCTTCAGCAGTTTAAATTGCTCGGGAGCATTATTAAGGTGTAGATTCACACAGAGCACATTGCAGTAATTCATTCATGAGAAGCTGAAAGCCAGCATTGTTATGCCTCAGCCTCTGTCTCTGAAAGAAAGGATAATTATACGTCCGAGTGTAGCTGATTACAAATGCCATAGCTGCTCAGTGGTCTTCAGAATTATCTCGAGATCTAGCAAAGCCTCCCAGCTGCAAACCTGAATAACAAACTGCCACCCTGGGATGTGAACACCCCCGTCTGACTGCCGCGTGCTCTCCCCTCGCAGGTGCTGTACCCCGTGTGCCATGTGCGGAATTTAATGCTCTGGAGTGCTGTTTACCTGCCCTGCTCCTCCCCCTCCACACCTGCTGAGGACACCTGTGCCCCGTACCCCGTTCCAGGCTCTAGCCCTGAAGATCAGCCTCTGGGCAGGTGAGCCTAGAGCCCAGAAATCCCATCCTGTAAAGTAAGATCAACAGAGAATATTGTGGGATATAAAGAGGAGAATACTTGTGGTGGGAGGGGAGTGTTTTTCACACGCTTTATTTTTGGGACTGCTCGGCTGACCTACCCCAAAAGCAGTCTGTGGTTGTTTCGATTTGAAAGCTGTTACATGTCAGAGGTGACAGCATAACAGAGAGAAGATTAGCAATTATAATTAAGCTCTGGATATTGCATAGCCTCGTGGGATTCCTTACATCCTGGTGGGATATAAGCTTTCATTTAATTGTCTTGGATTTGAGTTGCTTTTCTGTGTTGCATAACTATTTCTTTGCTTTTCTGTACAATGCTTCTGAGCACATGTTGGTTAGGAGGTGTGACCAGACTGCCAGCATTTGTGCTTTGTGGTAAAGGGATTATTCTGGGAATGTTTGAAGTCTGATTGAACACATTTTCCTGATGGCAAACAAAAAGTACTGAAGCAGCTCTGCACTGCAGATGGTCAAAATGTGCTCCTAGATAATAATTCCCAGAAGTTCATTAGTTAGCAGATTGTTACTGTCCTAATCATGGGGGGGGGGGNCATGTTTAAAAAAAATTAAAAAATTCCTTGACTTTGGGTTCTGATTATTTGTACCTCTGCAGGTTACCAAAGACAAGATCATTTGACAATCTGACAACAGCCTGTGATAGCAGTGTGCCTACAACCAATCGCCGTAGTAGCGACCCCAGCCTCAATGAGAAGTGGCAGGAGCACCGTCGGTCTCTGGAGCTGAGCAACCTTGGCAACCCTGGGGATGATTCGTTTGATGGAGACAGCCTGAGCAAGCAAGGCAGAGCTCCAGTGGGAGCAGAGCTCTCTGTCGCAGCCGGTGTGGCAGAGGGACAGATGGAGAACATTTTGCAAGAGGCCACTAAAGAGGACGTTGGTCTGGAGGAGCACTTAAGGGGTAGCCTAGAGACAGTAGGTAAGGGGGATGAGACTGGCCTGGATAAGGAGAAGAGAACTGAAATTCTACATGGGTATGTTGGTGACCTCCATGAAAAGGCTGAGGAGAGTAAAGGTATTGTGATGAACAATCCAGCATCCAATCCACATCCAGCTTCACAAGGTGCTTCTGAGCTTAAAGGACAACAGGATGAGCACACCGAGCTCGGTAATGCTCTCCAGAAGTTACCTCAGGTGAGAGGCCTACAGGCTGCTCCTCTGGAGGGCTTTGTAAATAGAGACACTCAAAAGAATACGGAGGAAGAAGGCGGGAGCAAATCTGAAGGAGAAGCAGAGAGCCTGTACAATCCAGCACAGGCCAGCCTTCCCTTCCCTCTTACAGTCCCGCACGAGGCGAGAACATCCAACATTGAAAGTTCTACAGAAACCTTGACAGAGAATGAAGCAAAGCAAGAGCTTGTTCCCAAGAGCCCTTGCCACAGACCTCACCCCGTGGACAACAGTGCTGATGAACTTTCTCACACTGTTGGAAACAGGCCCGAGGGGGGGGAGAACATGCTCGAACTTCAAAAACTGGGAACAAAAGTGCATAGGACTTCTGGTAGCAGCAACACACACATCCCGATGCCTTCCCCTCGTGCCTTGCCTTTAGCTGAATGTAAAGATGAGATTGTGTGTAACGGAGAGCTGGAGCCTGAGAACAAGATGACCGAGAAGCCCGCGGGGTTTGGTGTCACCCAGAAATACCACGCGACAAACGGGCACTGCGTGAACGGGGAGGACGGGCGGCTCAAAGCCTCTCTGAGCCGGCAGGTCTCCACAGCCAGCTGTAGTTCTGCCCAGTTTCACTTGAGGAACTTGCACCAAAAGTGGATGTTTGGTCATCTTGGTAAGCAGCAGGCGGCCAGCAGCCCCGACCAACCGGCCAGAAGTCACCTGGACGACGATGGGATGCCGGTCTACACTGACGTTATCCAGCAGCGCCTGCGCCAGATAGAAACTGGCCACCAGCAGGAGGTGGAGACCCTGAAGAAACAAGTGCAGGAGTTGAAGAGCCGGTTGGAGAGTCAGTTCCTCAACAGCTCCTTACGGCTCAATGGTGATTATGGAGATGAAGTGGTAAGTGGAACGGTAACTGGGCCACTGCTGGAACCACTGGGCTAGTTAGTCACCATCTGGATCTCACCATATTGTCAGCTCTTGGTTTACTGGGCAGGTAGTGGTTTTTTCAGCCATGCAGGCTTTGATAAAACTCAAGGTCATTCTGAAGAGGGCAAATGGCAATTAATGATGACTAATATTTTCACTGTGTTTCAGTCTGACCATGAATGTACCCAAGGTTTATTTCGAGCTGGGTGTTTCACAGCGTGCCTGGACGCACTTAGACACTTGAACTGGCCTCTTTCCAAAACCCATCTGGTTTACTGGTGTTTTCATATACAGCAAAGAGATTTTTCTAGACGTGAATGTGTCATTTATTGGGTTGGAGGTGTAGGACAGATCTCCTGGTGCTTTGCATGCCCAGGGTAAGAAGGATGCAGCAGTGACTCAAAGCTGTGAGGTTCCAGCCATGCCCTTTTCAGGGGGCTGGCTGGCTCAAGACTCGTTAGCTGGAATAAATTAAGTGCTCTTGTGGCAGCTTTATGTCAACGGGGGATTTTTCTCAACAAATTAAGAATTTGAAGGGAGCTTTTAAATTGTTTGTGCTTTCACTTGGAAGTGCTTAAAGTCATTAGAGACTTAAGCTTGAGGTGTGATTCAATGCAATTAAACGATCCGTGTGGTTGCAAAAGCAGTTTCAAATCAGAAATGGAATAAGTGTAATTCCAAGTTCAAGATCTCAATAGCGAGGAAGTTTTCTAGACCCCTCTGTAGGTCTTGGGTGCATTTTTAAGTTGCTTAAGTTGCTTTTAACCTAATTTCTCCTCTTCTTTTGACTAATAAATGATAATAAGTCCAAAGCAGCCTCATGGGGGCCGTATGCTGCTGCTGGAAGGTGATGCTGGTGGTGAGAGCAAGCAGGAGCCCTGCTCTGTGGAGGCCTTGGAGCACAGAGCAGTCCTGTGGGTTGCTGCCAGACTTGGTTTTTCAGAGGCCCAGGGTTATTAGTTAAAATAAACGAAGAGGGGAGAGCCAGTGGGGGAAGCAGGCAGGCATGGGAGGAGAGAAGGGGCATGAAGAGGAAGGGGAGGAGTTGTAGAACCTCTGAAACAGAGTTTGTGTCTTCTGTGGGTTTGAATGTTGGGCAGAGCCTGTAACTCCTGAGGTGGACATAATACCCATGAAAAGTTCCCTTTTCCTACTTGCCTGTTATAATGTGTTCTATATGCCTGCAGAATTGAAAAAAAGAATAATTACAGGAGGTTTCCAACTTGTGTTTGTTTTAATGTAATGTTGTGTAGAAGTGGCAGAGGTGCTGGATAGTCCCAGGTACGTCTGGTGTGAAAAATACTCGGAGCCCTTTTGGCTGTTTCCATTGGAGAGCACAGCACTGAGTGCTGCTCTTGGGCACCCATTCCAGCTCAGGCTCATCCCAGTTGAGTGTGGCTTCTACTGCTGCCCAAAGCTGGGATCCCTTGGAGAAAGTTCATTTATTAGACTCTCGTTTTTTTAGGGCCTTCCCAACCCAGAGCGTAGGGTTGGATGTGAGAGCACGCTGTCCTCTCACCCTTTAGAAACATCTCATCTCTACCTGATATTTGTGCCTCAGCTTGGGAGCAACAGCTCTTCTTCTGGAGCTCCAGAAATGCCCATTCCTCAGGCACACAAAGGCATTAACTTGGGATTTTTTTCTATTTTTAATGTATTTTAATGGCTGGCTGAGTTCTAAGTCAGTTAAAATCCAACTCTACCTGGCTGGACTGTATTAAGGAAGCATTATTCCCAAAAAACTATAGATGGAATATATATGGCTCAAATTCCCAGTTTCCCATGTGTGATTTGGCCTGTGTTTTCCAGAATTTTTGCTGACAAAAGGATACATGTAGTACCAGTATTAGTTTAGAAAGTGAAACACCCTTGGGAAGGAAATGTGACCATGACATTGGAGCCACAGACAGCAGCTTTTTGGGTTAATCACCCAGAACTCTGTGCTAACACAGCACAAAACGGATTTTAAATCCATTCTACCTCGCATCATCCTGTCACCAGAGGCTCAAAACTGACCTGGTGGGGTTTTTTGCTTGGTTTTGTGGGGGTTTTTTTTTGCAAAACCACCTGCTGCCTTGGGTGCCATGCGTGCTCTGGAAGTCGGCAACTGCTTCCAGTCAGACGTCGCCTGCTCTTCCTTAGCAGGAGGATCCCTCTCCACTCCTCCCCACGCCTGTCCCATTTTTATTTGTACAGAAGCAGGACTCTGGGAAGGTTCTGTTCAGCTGTGTTTGTTTGCCAACAGACTTCTATACCCGACTCGGAAAGCAATCTGGATCAGAACTGCTTGTCTCGCTGCAGCACAGAGATTTTCTCTGAAGCCAGCTGGGAGCAGGTGGACAAACAGGACACAGAGGTACAGACTAAATCCCTGTAAATCGCTCATTCTTCTGACAGGATGGGATATTCCTAACTCAAATTCTCCTACGGCCTTCGGCCACGTGCCACTTCTTGTGAGCTGTCTTCTTTGCATTGCACTTGTCTCTCGTGCTTTAAATCTTGGTACCTGTGCCTATGAGCCCTCTGCTGTGTCTGAACTCTCTGAGGAGCTGTGCCAGGGGATGGTTAGCTGAAGGAGCCTTAGGTGGACACGTGCTTGGTGGATATTCTTGGCCTGGATACTTTAAAGCACAGGAAAAAAATAACAAAAAAAGCAGGGAATTGGACTTTCTGCCTGAATTTCTGTTTGACTGAGGGGAATTCAGTGCATCTGTTCTCAAGGGGAAGGTTTCTCTCACTGAATTTGTGCTCTTAAGATCGACCAAGTGCCTCCCTCGTGTGCTTTGCTTTGACTTTGTGAGCGCCAACGAGATGGGTTTGTTTCTGATGAACTGCTCTGGCTTCTCTTTCTCCAGGTGACACGATGGCTTCCAGACCACCTCGCTGCACACTGCTACGGCTGCGACAGCACGTTCTGGCTTGCCAGCAGGAAGCACCACTGCAGGTAACCTGTGCATCACCCACCAGAGGACAGGAGGGAGGGAGGCACAGTCACAGCTTGACTCATTCCTGTTAAACCAGGAAAGGGTTTTCTCTTGGCACATAGTTCCTTTCTCGAGGATGGATGTGTTAGAGTAGGACTGTGCACACTCCTGAAGGTACAGAGAGCTTTGGAAGGACAGAAGGTACAGAGAGCTTTGGAAGGACAGAAGGTACAGAGAGCTTTGGAAGGACAGAACAGTTTCTCCTGCTCAGTTCATGCAGAGTATATATTTCAAAAGCCAGATTTGGTGTCCACCCTGGCCTAACCAGATCCCACCTTTTTTTCCTCAAACTGGATTTGGAGGCAGCTTTTTAAGAAGGTGCAAGTAGCAAAGTATATTGGTTTGTTGTCTTGCATTCAGTAATTCAGTACTGCAATGATATGAATAGCATCTTCTTTCCACTACTGGTTGTAAACCTGCTCCTTTCCTCCTTCAACCATTCTTCCCTCTTTTGTTAAATTGCTCTTGTAAGAGTCTGAAAAGGACTCCTAGGTGAAATCCAAGTTTTCTGGATTGTTCTTTGCCAAACATACTGCCAGAGGCCTTTTGATTAGAACCCACTCCAGTTAAAGACAGAGAATCTCAGATTTCTAAGTTGTATTTCAAATAAATCCCTGTTCATTGTTTCTGGACGTGAGAAAATGATTGCAAGAGGAACCCTTTAAGCCAATGGCACTTACCACGTTTTGGTGCTGCGTTGCTTTTTGAAGTTGGGGAGAATTACAAACATCTTTCTTGGTTTCTGTCCATTTTGTATTTTGCTCCATTCAATCATCTTGTCAAGACAAACAAACCCAGGGAAGAATGAATAGAAGTTGAATGGCTTTGATTTTTTTTCACGTCCACTGTGTTTGTGCAAATCTGTATGTCTTAAGGGTTCAGATGAAAAATATAATTACTAAGCATACAATTGTACACGTCTGAAGGGTTTTATAAGAGATAAAATGGTGTTTTCCTTTGTCCTGCTCCTGGCAGTGTCCATTGGGAAGTCTGCCCACTCAGCACTGTTGTCCTGCCTCCCTGGGCTGATGTTGGGCAGCAACATTCCCATGTCCCAGGCCTGGGCTCTGCAGAGCTTCATGGGCATGGATACACACAGGACACCCCCACACCACGAGGAGCTAACGTTGACTCTGGGTTTCAAGTTGAATTGCAGATTTTCCTGTAGTGTCCCTGTTTCTTCAGCTTTCTCATGTCTGACTGGGGTTGTCCAGGCTGCCCGCATGAGCTCAGGTTGCTCATGGTGGAGGCCAGTAACGAATGGCACCTAACAAGGAAACCATGTATTCCATAGCACACGTGTTCAGAAACCCAGTGGTCAGCCTGCTCAGCATCTCACCCGAGTGAAAGGAGTTGAAACCCCTACTCTGCAAGGCCTTGATACCCAGCTTCCTTCATTGCTGTGACTCCTCCTTTTCCTCATTCCCCTCTGAGCTCTCTCTCCCCTCCTTGCAGGGACATTGAACGTGTTGATCAGATCTGGTGAGCATTTACAACAGCCTCTGTCTGTTGTCTGTCTGCCTTTTCTTGGTAACTTCTCCAAACTAACTCGGTGTGCTCCCTCTTTGTTTTTCACTTGCCTAGAAATCACTAGAAACAAGCTGTGGGTGGCTACCACCATCTGTTGGGTGTTTCAAGCTGTAGAACAGGCTTCTCTTCTCACAGAAAGGCGTTAAGGACTTGGCTTTCAGTAGCTTAAACTGGGGTGTGGATCACACTAACACTCACTGCCAGTAAATCGTGTGTTTGGGTAACAGAGAATGCTTCACTTCTAACTGAGGAGACACTGTCCTTCAAGTTCAGCCATATGCATTTTATTTTTAATTTTCCCTTTTTGCCTTATTTTTGGGAGAGGTCCATGTGTTACCAAACAGTTCTAATATTGCTGTGCAGTGTGCTGGCAAAAAACCTGCCACTTATTTTAGAAGGACTTTGGCAGTAACAGGTAATGCAAAGCTGGTGGAGGGTTGTATTGCCAACAAACTGGATAAACATCCATGATTTAGCAAGAGAAGGAGGTGTTGGTAGTGTGATTTCAAGTCCCCATTCCTCAGAGGACCGAGCTCGCTTTTCCAACAGGGTTTTTAACATCTCTTTAATCTCTCAAGCAAAGCACAGGACCACGAGGATAGAAAGAATTGAGTTGTTGAGAGCTTTCCGAGGCTCAGGGGAGAACAGTTACAGAACACCATTATCTATCACAGAAAGATAAAACAACAAAAACCCCAAGCATATGTTAGGAAGCTGGTGAGCTACAACAAACAGATATTTGGTTTAATCCCTCTGGTTCTTTTCTGACCTCGTCCACCAGCAGCAAGCTTCTGCTGGATAATCGTGCGTGGAGCAGCAGGGCTGGGGTTGTCAGAGCTGCTTTTCTGCAGAGCATTTCTGTGGAACACCTCCCGGGACTGTCCTGACTCCTGCTGCTTTTTTCTGATAGGAATTTTGAACAGGGTCCTTAAGAAGACTTCAAAAGCACTGCAGCAAGGCTGGCCATTGTCAGCCTCCTTGTGCCAGGGTTACAGCTTTGAGCCCGGGAGCCACTCTGCAGAGCTGAGAAAATTCACCCATTGAAGTGAGAAATGGGATTTCTCTGCTGCCTCTCTCCCCACCAGTGACCAGCATCTGGAAATCTTGTCTCTTGGCGAGGAAGGATTAATTAAAGCTGCTGGGTGTAGGCAGGATTCTCTGTCAGGCTCTTGGCAGCAGCAAATCTTTCCTAGCGCAGAACAATAATGGCACAGAATCTTGATGCCAAAGAGTTAATGAGAAGGGCGTCAGGCGTGGAGGGGAACGTGCAGCACGTGGGTCCCTGGAGAGCTGTTCTGAACTCCTTACCAGGATTCATGGGTTTGGAGGCCGGGGCACTGCAGTGCTCACCAGGGTGGCTCAAGCAGCAGCAGGGTTTGAGGGGGCTGCGAGAGAGAGCAGGTAATGATTTCCAAGGTGTAAATTTGCTCCCTGCCTCCCGTGAGGTGCATGCACCAGCCAGGCTCCACCAGCTGCTCCTTCCAAGCATGAGATACCTGGCTGCCCAGCTCGTGGCTTTGCATGATCCTTGTTGACTCGGGTTCCTTTGTGCAGGAGCATGGGACTGCCAGGGGCTGTGCTGCTGGGGCAGTGGGAGGATTGCAGCAGCAGAGACTGGGTGTCATTTATTTCATCTGTCCCATGCTTAAACGTTCCAGCAGTGCACTTGAAAGGAACAGGAGAAAATGTCTCTGTGCTGGTACTCACCAGCACGCGCTTTTAGAAGGGTGAAGGAGCAGAGACTCCTCCCTCCTCCCAGGACTGCAGTATCCAGCCTGTCTCTAAGGCAAAGCTGGGTCCGAGGGCCACGCTGCTGCCCTCCCCACAGCCCTGCAGGGGAGGGTCTTTGGTCTGCTCCCCCTCAGCCCCCTCTGTGCCCCCAGGTGGCAGTGATGGATGAGCAGCACCGTGCCCGGGCTGCTCTGCAGGACATGGCAGAGCTTCCCTCTGGGTCACAGAGAGCTCGGTTCCCTCCAGTTGGAGCCAGGACAGTGTTGTACAGGAGAGCTGGCACTGTAGTGATGTGTAATGAGCTGTAGTCCCATCCCACAATTTGCTCTGTGCTCCTTTCGGGTGGCTGTTCCCCAAAGCTCCATCAGTCCCAGGAGCACAGGGTTGTCTTGGGTGGCTCCTGGTCCCTTGGGGAGGAGCAGCTGCAGGCTCCAGTCACAACACAATAGCACACCTGTACACCTTGGGTAACTTTGTCAAACCGCTTCTAATCTTTCCTTTTCCATTTCTCCCCTGTTCCTGATGCAAGGAATTGTGGAAACGTGTTCTGCTCCAGTTGCTGTAACCAGAAGGTGCCCGTTCCCAGCCAGCAGCTCTTTGAACCCAGCAGAGTCTGCAAATCGTGCTACAGCAGCCTGCACCCCAGCAGCTCCAGCCTTGATCTCGAACTGGATAAACCCATCACTGCCACATCAAATTAAAGTCCCAGCCCCGAAGCAGCGGGGGAGCAGCCGTGCCGACTCCTCCCCGGCAGACACGCGGATCCTCGGTGGGCTGAGGCTGGGAGGATGTGGGAGCCCGTGCACTTTGGAGGTTGGGGTGTGGAACACAGCTCGGCGGGACAGAGCTCGAGGACGTGCCGCTGGATTGTGGGATTCTCCTTCCCCAGCTCTTCCCCCTTTCCCTTCTGTCCTCTGTGTGTGTGTGTGTGTCTACGCGTGTGTGTATATATAATAATATATATATGTTTGTTTGTTTGCTGGAAGATTGTGGAAGTGGGAAGGGAGCTGGTGCCAGAGCCAGAATTCCCACTTGTATTTAACTGTCCCACTGCTGAACTGTTGCAGACAGACGACTTCATGGAGGAGAGGAGGGGAATCAGCCCAGCCAGTGTGCACAGTGTGATACCTGTAGCGTCAGTGCTAGTGCTTTCAATCACTCCTGTTACTTCCAAACAAGAAACTGCTGTTTGGGAACCTGTTGCTGCTAGAAGAAATGGGAATCTCTTTCCCAAGAGAGCACTCTCCCTCTCTGTTCTTAAGAGCGGGCTTAGTTAATCCTCACTGCGTGAAGGGGGAGTCGGTCACGGATTTCCATCCTCAGTGGCTCCACTCACACACACAATCACTGCAGCTGCTGCTGCAGCTCAGAGTGGAAACACCTGGACAATGCTGGCTGAGGAAGCAAGGGGCAAGGAGGGGGTTGGATGGGCCACTTGGCTGCGGTGGGGCTTACGCTGGCGCCTCTCTGAAGCTGCGTAAATGCAATTCATTATTTAAACCCGAGTGGGAAAGTAGGAGACCTGCAGCTTCTGTCCTCATCCTATCTGCAGGGTGTTTGCTCGATGCATTTGGGAGCAGAGCTCTTGCCATGGCTCACACACAGGCCCTTGTGCTGTTGTTCAGGCTCGCACTTTAATGAGAGTACCCAGCCAACACAGAGCGCTGCGACACGCTAGGGTTCCCCTGGGCTGGGGCTGTGAGGAGCACTGGGGCTGTCACACTCCTGGGGTGCCACCTATTCCAGTCTCTATTCAGTGTACTCCAGATAGGAAAAACCTGCCTGAGGGCTTTATCAAGACCTGCAGTCCATTGTGGATTCCCCTTCTTCCTTCTGCCCCAATCCGAGTCGCCTTCCAAGCCACCTCATTAAAGTGTGAATCTCCTGAATATCTGTGTTTAAATGAGTGTTAGGTCCTCATCCCCTCTCTGCATAGTACGGTTTGGCCAGGAAGAAACTTAGATCCTGCTTCAGGGGTATTGCCCAGGCAAAGTTCCTGCTGCTCTGGTGATGCTCTCCAGGACAGAAAGTCCTGCTGGAGTATTTGTTTAAAACACAAAATCCAAGAAGCCTTGGGAAAGGAGTGCTCCTCTTCCCTGGAATGTTAGAGTCGCCTGATCCAAAGCGAGCATCACACAGAGAAAACAATCTCGGAGTAGTTGTTGGGTCTGATGGGGAAAAGGAATGTCAAGGTGGTTTATTTTTGACTTGGAACTTCCCACACCCTTTGCAAGGATCGTTCCATCGCCGCGGCGTGACCTGGAGACAGAATTCCCGAGACAAAAGTGAATGTCCCCGAGGCCAGTTGGCACAGCAGACCGGCTCTGTACGGGAAGGACCTGGGATCTCCCCTGCTGTGGGTTTTGAACCGCTTTTCAAACCACAGGGAGGGAAGAGCAAAGCAAACCCTGGGTTCTCCAGTCGTATCTAGAAGTGTTTGTTCCTAACGCAGTGTGGAGCTGGGGTAGAGCTGTAGGCACTGCTGCTCCATGCACAGCAGGGACGGCCGGGGCGGGATGAGGATCACACAGCTCCCGTCTCCGGCCCTTCCATGGAGGGGGCGAGTAGAGGTTTGACTTTAGGGGCCGGGGGTAGTTCTGCACACTAACATTGTGTGGGTTTGTGGTGCACATAGACAGTCAAAAATAAGTCTAAGATTCTGCAGTTCCTAATGACAGGTGCCAAGAGGTTATGATACGGGTTTTTGGGGTCTGTGATGTACAGTGTGAATAAATGCTTGCAGCTCTTAGTCTTTTTTTGATCGATGAAGCACTTTTTTTATTAATATTATTTTTCTTTGTATGTAAAGGAGGAACCAGTATCTCTCCGTAGCTGTATATATAACCCTTCTCTCCTAAAGAGAGTAAAGTGCTCCTATATTTTTCATTTTTGTCAAAGCGAGAAGTAAATACTTTAGAATTGTTAAATATATAAATAAAAGTGAATAAAGTTTAGACTTTTGCATGGGAGCATTTGCTAACACACTTTCTAATTTTTTATTTTTCTTTCCTGCCCTCCATAGGGCTCTGTTTGAGGTTCAGCAGAAACACCAAGGCCTTTGAAAAAGGAGGCTTGAGTTCCTTTCCACGGCGTGGCTTTGCAAGGAACAACAAACTGTTGCTCCTCAACGTAGAAGAAAAAAACTCTAAGCTTGGTTTGAGAGTCCCAGGGAAGGGGAGAAGACCTGGGCCCTGGCAGCACAGTTGTGGTTCCCTGGGGCTGGGGAGCTGTGTAAGGGTTTCCTCTTCCTCCCTACCTCATCTTTCTTTTCCCCTTAACCCACCATCACATTGATCTGATGCTGTCAGCCCAAATGCAGGAGCAGCCCTGGCTGTGGGAGCTCGCACGGCTTTTGGTGACTATGGCAGAGGGAGGTCAACATCTCCCTCCCTTCCCCTGCACACTTCTGCCTTGTTCTCAATGCTGGATGGTGGAGCCACGGCTCTTTGGGAACAAACCAAACCAAACTCGGGTCTGGTGCCTCTTCATCTTTTCCCAGAGGTGGAAAACTCAAGTGCTGCTTGTCCTGCAGAAGTCTCCTGCCCAAGGGTCCCATTGTCCTCCTTTCCTAGGGCTGGGGGCTCGTTCCAGCCCCTTGGCCACACATGCTCCCCTCACAGAAGCTCCATGCTCCATCAGTTATTTCTTTACCTATTTGAAGTCGAGAGAGGGTTTGCCCTGAGTCCCCAGGGACTTGAAGAGCTCCTTCAGCCACTGTGAGTTTGGGACAGGCCTGTTCTCATCACAAGACGTGGTGCACAGCTGCTTTATAATCTGATGGCATTTATTTAATCAAATAAAACAGATTCTGGGCAGAGCTGTGATCACAGCTGGGGGTCATATTTACAGTTTGAGAATAAAGAAGAAAAGCATATATAATATTTTGCACTATTAAGAACACGCAGAGGAACAGCAGGTTCTCAATTACACACCAGAAGTTGAATTTTACGTAGCTCCTTTCACACTTGAGTTACTCCTAAGTGTGTTTTCAGTAACTCATTCCTCTCTCACAGTGGCTGGAGCTGTTCTGTGCCTGCTGGCACTCCCAGCCCCGGACACACCGCGCTGCTCCGCTGTGCTCTGCTTTGGAGATGCTGTGTGGAACCCCATGGGTCAGAGGGAGCTGGATCATTCTGGTACCTCCACAGGGTGTGAAGCCATCATTGCCCGGGAGGGCTTCACACCAGGGCCTGGCAGCTCTGCGAGAGGAGCGTGCCACTGGTGGGGTGTGGGAGCTCATTTTCCCATGATTGACTCTCCCCAACGAATGTCCTTTCCCTTTTTCTACTCTTATGGCTCCTGGACAGCACAAGAGCCTGAAGGGAGAGCAGAGCTGTGACCGCAGAGCTGTGACCCCACTGTGCAGCCTCACTGCTCCTGCACGCTGTAAAACAATCCCTGTGCACACAGGTGGTCTGTGCAGCTCAACGGGAGCCTCGCAGGTGGCCTTGGTGGCTGAGGATAGGACAGTCCCTGGGAAGGGATGGCCCCTCTCCTCTCTGGGCAGGCTGGCAGCGAGCCTGGGCTCTCCTTGCTGCTGGAGGTGGCACCAGCCCTGTGGTGCAGTGGCACAGGGGCTGTTGGGCAGCAGTGATGGTGTGGGCTGGGCAGAAGGTTGCTGAGCACAGTTAATTGTAGGGTGAGGTATGGTGGCAGCCTGTGGGATGGGAAACCAAAGGCTCCTTGGGTGTGAAGGGGGAGAAGGTGTCAGAAACCTCTGCTACCAGGGAAGGGCTGTTGGAACGGGACAGAGCCCGTGCTGGGAGAGGTTTTGAGCTGTTGGGAGGCTGATTCAGAGCTCATTTAACAGCTGGGGGCGTGCAGGAATTTTATGGTCAGTCTATTATTGTCCCTCAAATGGATCCTGAATTACTCAGCGTGAGGTTTTGGGGCCGTGCCCAGTCGGTGTTTTACTGGGGGTGCTGCAGGAGATGCTCAGACCACGCTGGGTGGAGGTTGATGCTCTGACCTTCAGCAGGTGCAGGGCCTGGGTCAGGTTTTGCATAGCCCTTTGATTCCCTCGCTGCCATCATTCAGAAGAGGTTCCAGAGATCCATGGGATTTCTTTTCTTGGTTAAAAAGCAAAAGCAGCAGTTTAAGGTCTTTTTGAGTTGAGTGAGAAAGGCAGTGAGGCAGCCTCCAGCCTCTTGGGGCAGCTCAGCACCACCACGGCCGTGTGCTGCGGAGAACGGGGCTGGGGGACAGCCCACACCCAGCCTGGGCAGCAGGAAGTTTCTTTTTTAACAATTCTGCTGTTTTTTGGTGAAGAGGGAACCCCCCCAGCCCTACAGCAAGGATGTTGAAAGAGAAATGCAACCTTTTACACAGCCAGAGCCACAGGAGCATTTGTCCCCTCTCCCTGTACCATGGAAACATTTCCTGGGCACAGGAATGGCAAATTCCCATCCCTTCATTCTGCCCCTAAGCACAGGCACTGGGGTTGGATTGTTGCATTTTGGGATTTGAGATCACTATATTCTTCAGACTTTCATGTTTTTTAAATGCTGCTAAAGTTTTCTCTTTACTATTTAACAAAAATGTTTTTTAAGGTGATTTCCCATAGTTCTGTTATTAAATGATTTTTACCTTGCAGTGACAACAGGTGATGCATTTGATTGTACATTTATTATTTTTTTGGTGGAATTTGTATGAAAATGACATCTGAAGTCTTGATTAATTACTTTAAGAGCATTAAATGTTTTAAAAGATGCAAACCTGTGAGAGCAGAGAGCTGTTCAGCAGCAGTATGAAGTGTTAGACCCTAGTGCTTATTTGTTTGTAACAGCATTTATTCTGCTGTAGCCTCAGAGTGAATATTTAGATCTTAATAAATTTGTCATTTTCCTACAGGGTGACAATTTTACGGTCCATTGTGTTTTCTGTGTTGTGCATCTGCAGGGCTCCAGTTTGTGGGGCTTATTTTAGGCGAATTATAGCTCATATATTAGGAAAAGGTAATTCCAGTGTTCAAAAAAGAATGTGTAAAATAGAGAGGAGGTGCTGTGGCATCCTAGCCGGGCAGGGGGTGTGGAAGGTGCTGCTGCTGCCCAAAGCCCCGAGCTCTGGAGAGGAGCACTTGGTGAGAATGGAGCATCCCGCTGGTTGCTTTTCTTTAAAAAGAACTCCAGTTGGCACCTGGAATGGCTGCTGCTTCGAATCTTCATCTGGATTTGATCCCTTTGTCTTTGCCCAACACATCACAAGGACACTTCAGCATCTCAGACTGAATCCCAGTACCTGCGTTGCAAAGCACTTGGTGCCAAGCAGTGGATCCCAGGCTGGTGCTGGTGGTGCCGCCAGGGTTCCTCCAGCAGGATTCGGCCTGGCCCATGGTGGGATGTCCCACCACGCCTGGCATTCACAGCTGGCTGAGGAGTTTTGGATTTTTTTGGATTGCAACCCACCTTATGTCTCCCCGGGCTCTGGATGTCCTGGTCCCCTGCAGTGGGTCACAGCCCGCTGCGGCAGGCGGGGCTGCCCTCGTACACCAGCGCGAGGTCCCGCAGCGCCTCCTCGGCCTCGTAGCTGCCGTTCTGCGACTCCATGGCCACCGGGCACAGCTCCTGGCTGCACCACCTGAACGGAGAACACCAATGGTTTGTCCAAGCCCCGGTACGCTGGCAGTGCTGGTTCAGCTTGGGGTCTGCCTGGTTTGAATCCCTCTCATCACTGCTGGGACAAGAGATTCCCGAGGCAGGGAAAAGCTGTGGTGTTGACAGGAACCAACACAAAATGTTGATTGTCTCCATCTGTGATGAGAAGAAGTTTGGGTCTCCCCATGGCAGGGGGCAGATTGCCTGGGGAGGCAGGGCAAAGCCTGCTGCACTGCACAAGAAATCATCCAACACGGTCTGGGCTAGAGGAGGTCTCTGCTTACCTTCGAGCAGCAGAGACATCTGTGGAGGAAGCATCAGGACGAGCTGCATGTTCAATTAAGAGGGCTCCTGTGGAAAAGTAGGAGACATCAGGATTGCCAGGCTCCAGCCAGAACAGCAAGGACTCCTGAGAAGCAGGGGGTGGTTACTTCTCCACAGCCATTGCCAGGCTAAGCTGCCTCTGTCTGAAAGAAGCTGGGGACCCAGCTTTCCTCAGAAGTCCCCCCTTTACCCAGAAGGTGTGAAACTGGCCATTCCAGGACTGATTCCCAGCCCTTTCCTGGTCTGAAATCCACCATTTCTGTCTTTCCCACTACCTGCATAGATCCTTGCTAGGGCATAGGAGAAGTCCCTTGCTGCCAGCTCCATGGTCAGTGCCCCCCGTGAAGCAGCTGCCTGTGTGAACTGTGCGAGGCTGCTGGTGGCCCCCCGTGTTCGCTTCACGGCGGCTTCCAGTTCCGCAGAGCTCGAAGCCAGCTCCAGCTTTTTCTACAATGAAAACAATCACAGGAAAAATGACAGCGTGTTTACCTTCTGCGAGGAAACGGGGCTGGTGAAACCCTGAGCACACCCAGGGGTGGCTGACAGAAGCTGAAGCCAAGGTGGCTGTCACTGGCAGTGCTGTCGCTGGAGCAGGGAGGGGTCGTGGCTGAAAGGACGCTCAGCCTTGCCCTGAGGATGGAGGGGTCCTGTGAGCCAGGCCCAGCTTGTCACTGTTTCCATGTTGGCTTCCCAGCTGTGCATGGGGACTGGGTCCCATCCCCACTTCTCTCCAGCTGCAAACCTGCCTCAGGTTCTAATTCCAGCTGACCTCCCCCATTTCTATAGTTTCACTTCCATTAGGATGCCAGGGCTGTGTCCAGGTGGGGAACTGCAGAGCTAAAGGAGTTTTCTCTGCACGTGGTGTCAGTGGGAAGGCCCCAGGACCCGGGTGGCTCTCTTCTGATGGACATCAAGCATTTGGCTGTGCCCAGAAGCTCCATCTAGAAGCTCCCCATGGCTGAGCTAAGCTGCTGTTTCTCCAGTCTCCCAAATACCGCATGAAAGCACAAGTGGTGCCTGCCCAGAGTCTGAACTGGCCACTCATTTGGCATGATGTGCCCATGGCTGCCTGGCTGCAGCCAGCAGAGCCCAGCCTGCAATCTGCATTCATAGAATCATAGAATCATTCTGGTTGGAAGGGACCTCCAGGGTCATCAAGTCCAACCTTTATCCCATCATATTCCTGACCATTGGACCATCAGACCATGGCCTCAAATGCCTCATCAACCTGTTTTTTGAACACCCCCAGGGACAGTGACTCCACCACCTCCCTGGGCAGCCTATTCCCCCTGTTCCTCCTTCTTACGAGGGACTGGATGAGCAGAGTGTGCCTTCACCTGGAGCTGCCAGACTGGGGTGACAGCTCGGTGACAGAGGAGCTGCCAGCTCTCACCTGCACAGCCCTCACTGACCTCTGGACCCTGCGTCCTTCTTGCAGCCAGGCTCTGCTGCGGCAGAGTTCGGCCACCCCAGGCCCCTGCTGTCACCAGTGGGCTCAGCCCAGGAGCCTCCTGTGCTGCATCTCAGCAATATCCAAACCTGTCCCTCTGCAGCAGGACCAGAGGATTACCTGGCCAGGCTCATAGAAAGGAGCAGTCACACATTTAAGTAGCGTAGCAGGTGGTAGGAGGTGCTTTCCATTGTTAGTCTCGCTCGCAGGTTATTTATGAAGCAGAAGCCTTCAAGGATCTGCTGCACAGAACTATTTTTTTATGTTTTGAGGCTCTCAGTGCTCCACTGCTCATGCAGTTCCTCCTGCCAGCCCATGAAAATGCAGCTTATTTGCACAGTAGGACTGGGGGCTGCACAAACTGAACTGAGTTTTGTTTTCTGCAGTAGGTCTGGGTATGACACCTTCCCCCTAGCCACTGCCCTGTGTTTTCTGACTATTAATACAAGAAAAACACAGCCCTCAATGGGCGCTGTTGTGTGCTCTGGGCAAAGCAGTACACAAGTGCTCACAGCATATGCTGTACAAATACAAAAACATCATCATTAAAGCGGGTAGGTCTAGTGCCAAGATAAAGTCCAAGGAACCCTCCGAGCCCACAGAATGCTTAATAAGGTGTTTTAAAAGTAGCTCGGAGCTTGTTGCTAACAAGGATCAAAGACCCCAGGGACATAAACATGTTCCCAGCAGCTTGGGTGGAAGCCAGCATCACACAGGCTGGGCACAGAGATGACATAGGTGCTTCTGTCAGCACCCCCGTGGGGCACCCGCAGCTGTGCCCATGCTGCCTCACTGCCTGAAGACCTGGGCAGGATGGACCAGGAATATAAAAACATAGTTTTAACCTTAGGGGGGAAGAAAAGACATTGTTTTCTTGCTGCTCTCTGATACTTTACACCTTTTTTTGTTCAGATTACACTCTTGCTTCTCCTCACCAAAAGCACTGAACCTGCTGGGTTATTCCACACCGCCCCCTGAATCTGAGAGTAAGAGACTGCAGAGCTGCTCCAGGGCATCAGACTGGTTTGGGTGGGAAGGGACCACAAGGATCATCTGGTTCCAACCCCACGGGCAGGGACACCTCCCACTAGACCAGAAGCAGCTCCTGTTTTCTCCTCTGCGTGTTGATCTGCTCCAGTCCCTGCAGGGTGTAACGGAGGGGCGGCACACCCGGGTAAGGTTCATCTCTGGCTGGAGTCACCAGAGAGCAAAGAGCTTTACAGCCCTGATCTTTCTGCTTCCTTCAGTTTTCACTGAGGAATTTTACGATGCCACTCATTCGTTTCTCTTACTATCTACCAAACAAGATAGTCATAATGGTTTTTACTCAGAGAATAATCAGAGTATTTAAAAATGCAGTGACAGGGAGAACATCCAGAACAGAGCTAGAAGCACAAGGCTCATATTAATGCTGCGAGCAAACGTGCAGTCTCACTTTGATAACCTAGATTTATTTCCTGCTGTGTTAAAATTGTGGTTATGGTCTGAAAAGGCTCTGAAAACACTATCACGTGTCCTAGATGGTACATCTGATTTTACAGCTGATTCTGAGCTCTGCGAGGTGCTTGCAGGACCAGCATTCAGGAACACGACTGCACTGGGATGTGACCAAATTTAACCTGACTAAAAGGCAATAATGGAGTAATTTCCTGGTGCTGTTTTAGCGTCACTTCTCAGGTTGTAAGTGAATCCTGAAGTACACCCAGTGCTCTGGCTCAACATTCCAGCTAATCAATGTTTAGTGTAACGTGGAATGACTGTCCCCGTGCAGTACCCACCCGACACGCCCATCATGGCCGAGTCCAGGACTGTCTCTCACACTTGCTCATCTCCTCCTGTGTTCTCCTGAGACTCTGCAGACTAATCAACTCTGGATGGGGTGGTTTGTAACAAAGCCACCTAAAAGAACCCTAAAAACTCAGCTTCTCACACTGACATTGTGCAAGGATGTGGCAGTTCTCTGCATTTCCCTTTTCTGAGGATAATGACATTGAGTTCCTGCTCCTAGATCACAGCCCCATCAGCACTGGGTATCCCACTGTCAGCAGAGGCAGCTACCACAGGGTAAAAGCAAAAAGAGGTGGCAGTGAGGCCGGGGGGGAAGTTACCCTGAGATATGACCTTCAGAGAACGAAGTGTGATGCTGTGCTAACAAAATGCTGCTTTCTCCAAAGCAGCCTCTCGTTGAGCACAAATCCTGCAAACTGGAACCTCGCGGGGCAAACATAAAATCAGTCGTACTGGTTTTGTGTGCTCAATAAAAAGGAGATGGATTGGAGCAGTAAAAATCCCTTTATGAAGGGCTAAATGAATTCCTCACTAGACAGAATGGGAAGGATGTTTCCAAATGAGCCAGACGCCCAGAGGCCAAAATAATTGGGACACCTGGAGCTCAAAAAGAGGTTGTTTAACACCCAAGAGTGAAACCCCAATGCTGGTGTAGAAATCCAGCATGTTCCTGCCCAGTGCTGCAGAGGCACCCTGCAGAAATACCTCTGAGCCTGCCTCTCCAGTGCCTGGCTGCCAAAGGCAGAAGGGAAAAGCTTTCTGATGTGTCCAGGTTGGATTTGCCAAGTGTGATCTATGACATCCAGACTCTGCTCTCCCAGCTCAGCCTGTTCCAGCCACGCTGCGTGGACATGGAGCCAGCCTCGGCGTGACATGAGCAGTAAATGCGATGGCACTTACTGGAATTTGGAGACCTTTAAAGTCACTGCTTGCTCCTTCACCCTCCAGTCTCATACACAATGTGATTTGTGGGAGAGCAAGAGCAATGATGAGCTTGTTAATAAATAAATCTCGGCACTTGGTGTTACTGCTGTGCAGGGACCTGCTCTGAATCACGTTGTTGTGTTCTTTAATGCTTCTCTGATGATCCAGTTGTTGAGAAGCTGGAGGGACCCTCTCAGCTACACCAAAGAGGGGCTCTGAGGACTGTGGTGTGGCACCTTTGTGGGGTATTTGTGTAAATTAGCACCAGTGCAAGCCAGTGGAGGCCAGTTTCTGTCCAAGCCAGTTTTAGAGCCTACCACCTGCTCCTGTCCTTCTCCACTCCATTACCTTCAGTGTCAGACTAAGCTGCCTTTTATCAAGAGCTGGACCAGTTGGCTTTTTAATTAGCAGGTGTGCTCAGTCCTGCCTATGAGCAGATTCAGGGTTTTTCTTTGGTAGTCAAATTGTTGGAGGTATTTTCCCTTCATCATAAGTCGTCTGAGAGAATGGGTAGAAGACGCCCATCTCTGCAGGCCAGAGAGGTGCTCTGCACAGAATGGAGATGAGCTGGGGGTTTGAAGTTTGGAAGTTCTCCAGTTTTTTAAGTTCTCCAGTTTTAGTCTAGAGAAGAGGAGGCTCAGGGGAGCCTCAGAGAGGAGGAGGCTCAGAGGAGACCTTCTACAACTTCCTGAAAGGAGGTTGGAGTGAGGGGTGGCCGGTTTTTTCTCTCAAGTGACAAACGATAGGACAAGAGGGAATGGCCTCAAGTTGTATCAGGGGAAGTTCAGGCTGGATATCAGGAAAAATATTTTTACAGAAAGGGTGGTCAGGCATTGGAACAGGCTGCCCAGGAAAGTGGTAGAGTCACCATCCCTGGAGGTGTTCAAAAAACATTTGGATGTGGCCCTTGGGGACATGGTTTAGTGGTGGACTTGGCAGTCCTGGGTTGATGGTTGGGCTCGATCTTGAAGGTCTTTTCCACCTGGAGTGATTCTGTGAGTCTCAATGTAACAGAAGTTGCCAACTGCAGCCACTGGTGAGAAGCAGTCAGGCTCTTGCTCGTGTGTTTCTGAAGGACCCATCCAGGGCTGCAGGGAGTGCAGGGACCCAGACCTTTCCCTTCTCAGGGTGTCTGGATGAGAAAGTGAAGGCTATGCATAGTCAAACCCAGCACTCCAGATGCCCGGGATTCCCTCACTGTATCTGGACTAATGGAATCTGGATTGCTCTATATAATAGATTATATAAAATATAATAGATTAGAATAATCTAATCCCGGGGAGAATCCCCTCTAATATGCTGATCATGCCTTTCAGGCTGGTTCCTGTCTCCCTTTATGGGACATATCAGCTGATGTTCATCTACCTTCATGAAATTCTGAGCTGCTCTGAACTCTCCATGGCTGCCTGTCATCTGAGCACCATTAAGAGAGCAGCCTGCAGGTAAAGCCAGAGAACTGCAAATCTAAAGAGGCAGCAATGGAATTCCTTTGGCTCTTTCCATCCCAGTGGGAATAAAGATGGAAAATCATAATGCAGGAGGTAGCCCTGGTGAAGGTTTGATATTCAGCAGTCTTGTGGTGCTTTTCCAGTTAAAAAAAAACAAACCCACAAAGTCTTATATGGATTCAGGGAGGTGACTCTCTCGTATTAGAAAATACACTTATGTTGGTACTTGTCATGAGCAATTCTGGCAATGCAAAACTCTTCACTGCTGAGATGAAAGTACCTGCAGTTTTCTGCAGCACACAAGGTTCCCAAAATGAGCACTGCCTTCGTTCTGCTTTTGTAAGTGCTATTTAAAGAGCAGAATTGTAAGACACCTTCTGAATACTTGTCAGAAGCTTTCAGACTGGTTGTACTCCCTACCAGTCCCAACTAGGAGCATAAACACCAAATAAGACTCTGCCAAGGAGGGCAGACCAGGCTGATGGGTGCTTTTGATGAGGGCTCACCTGCACTGTGGAGAGGAACACAGCCATTGCCTGTCCTTGACTCTTGGTGAGGGATCGCAGCACATCAAGTGACAGGACATTTGTTGTCCCCTCCCAGATGGACAGCACCTGTGGAAGAGCATGAGGGAGCCTTTTGGAGTGACTGCAATGAAGGGGGATTTGATGAAACAAAGACATGAGGCAGAGCTAAGGCATAGCAAGGAAATCTCTGGAGATGTCTGCCTCCCCACAAGTGGGAAGGAGCAGAGGTGATGAGAGCCAGGAGCCCAGCTCTGTTACTGAGCTAGGAACCAACCCCATCACCAGGGACATCACATCCCCTCCCTGGTGATGATGGGGCTCAGCAGGAAGGCAACTAGGAGAGATCTGCCACGGCTGGAGCGAGTCTGGGGAGGACTGGTGTCCCTTGAGCAAGCCTTTAGCAGGCAACCACAGAGAACTGTGCAGGGGACTCGGTAACACAGCGGAGCTTCTCCTGCTGCTTTCTTACCAGGGTATCACGGACAATGACTGGCAAGCCTGTGTCCTCCATGTAACCTTGTCCTCCAAAACTCTCCATTGCCTCAACAGCAACAGCAGAAGCCTGCAAAATGGGGAAGAGCTGTCATGATCCATGTGGCACAAGGGGAAAGAGCAGGCAGAAACAGAGTAACATCACCCAGCAGTTCCTGCTGGGATGGGACTGACTGGATCCCATGGATCTGCTGGGGCAGGTTGCTCATTACATGCAGGAGAAGCAGCCCAGGGAATGAAGAGTGAGTAACCCTGAGAGAGGACCTTCAGGAGCAGTCAGGCTTTGGGAGAAGATCCAGGGACAGTCTGGCTCAATACAGTCCTCTCTAGGTAAGGATAAACCTGTGGTTTGCTTGGTACATGG
>VZRW01006575.1:0-31008 GCA_013398125.1 Aegotheles bennettii
ACAGAGAAGAGAAGAGCTTGAGGAGGAGCGGCCGGACCCAGCTCGCAGTCCCTTGGCTCTTGCGCCATGGAGGTCAATCCCTCCACAAGAGCACCATTGCTCACGTGTTGGGCCCATCGATTTCCCCATGTCCTTCCCATGCGGTTGGCCCAGGCCATTCCCCCATTCCTGTTCCCCTTCCCTCCTCAGCGACATCGAATTGTCCAGGTATCTTGTTATTTCCTCAAGGCTCCTCTTGAACCAATGGACTATTTCGTACAGGCATCCATCTCTGGATGTACA
The DNA here is from genome assembly GCA_013398125.1 of Aegotheles bennettii. Classification (NCBI taxonomy): domain Eukaryota; kingdom Metazoa; phylum Chordata; class Aves; order Caprimulgiformes; family Aegothelidae; genus Aegotheles; species Aegotheles bennettii. The sequence goes on from VZRW01006575.1 coordinate 283, forward strand.
GGGCAACTGCAGATATCTTCATTAGGCAGTACATGATTAATTCATTCTGGATCTTGCATGTGGTATTGCTGTTTTCCATCAAGGGCATGCCTGTATAGCTCACATCTTTTTCTATTAAGGGAAAAAATATCCTGCACCTTATGGTAATAATTTAATTTACTACAGACATGGCTAAAAAGTTTTCACCAGCACAGAAGTCTCTATATATGCATATAATCCATAGGAAGAAGACTTTTGATTGCAAGGATCTGTGCTCAATCAATATAGTCTCAGCAGTTGGCATCCCTGCTGGAGCAAAAAAGGAAATGAGCGCCTGTTCCTGCAAGGATTGTTCTTTAGTTACCAGTCCCACATCCATGGTTGCTGTAAAACCAGTAGCTGGGTTTTAGTGGAGTCATCTCCCTGCTCTGTCTCCCACCCACAACAGAGCTGAGGTGCTTGGCCATGCCTGGAGAGGGCTGGCTTTGACCAGAGTGGAGCATCTCTGAGATGCCCCATCCTGTATGTCCTCAGAGTGTGACAGTTTCTAAGGGGCTTGAACATCATACTTCTTTTTCAAAAGAAATTCAGGTGTACCCTGCCTGGTGTTCACATTAGGCACACAGAAAACAAACAAGATCCTATAAATACATAGATGGAGGTATCTACACTGGGACAAAAGTTTCATGGAACTTACTGAACCTGAACCAAATGCCATTTTCTTGAGAAATGAGCAAATAATGACTAGATATAAGATATCTATCTATCTATCTATCTATCTATCTATATTTAGATACAAGGAAGAAGTTTTTCACCATGAGGGTGGTAAAACAGTGGAACAGGTTGCCCAGAGAGGTGGTGGATTCCCCGTCCCTGGAGATGTTCAAGGCCAGGTTGGACGGGGCCCTGAGCAACCTGGTCTAGTGGGGGATGTCCCTGCCTATGGCAAGGGAGTTGGATTAGATGATCTTTAAGGTCCCTTCCAACTCAAGTGATTCCGTGATTCTGTGATTGTGATGGGCCATAACCAAGAGAAAGGAATGCAAAACCTCAAACCAGTCATGCTCTGCCTGCACTGTCTTTTCCTTTGGATTGTTTGGTTGAAGTCTTGTGATGTTTCATGCAGCCAGTGTGCATCACCTGTGGTGCGAGGTCTGACCCCATTCAGCTGTGGCAAATGCTTCTCAGGAAACATCACACACCATCATGGGGTACGACAAATCTGCCAGCACTTGTTGACTCTGTTGCTAGAAACTGAAGTATTTTTACGATAACCTTTGCAAAACAAAGTGTATCAGATTAGAAAGAAAGAGAAAAGAAAAAAATAAATTGGAAGTTCAGGATGGAAGTCCTCTGCTGGAATAAGCTAAGCAGGGCCGCCAAGCAGGACAGTGCATGAAGATGTGAGCAGCTGGTGGTGGTGAATCAGGAAAAGGCAGGAAAGAATCTGCTGAGAGGCCAGGAGAGCAGCCTCACCCCAGCAGCCACCTTGGGAATGCCAGTAGTTCCACTTGGGAACATTCCCTGTCTGTCTGTCCTGTGGCTGCTGCGCATCATGTGAACTCCAGAGAGCTCAGACTAAAGAAGCCCATCCTATGCAGGTTCTCATGTTCCTGTTAGTCTTGCATGGTTCTGCTTATGCAAGGGAGGAAGGCCAAAAGGTTGTCCAGAGTCCTTCAGGAGCAAGAATCATGGTGAAACACACCATCAGCACCGAGGGTCTGAATTGCTGAAACCTGTGCTTTTATGCTTCCTTGGGAACAGAAGGAAGGAGTCCGTCCTTTCATCCTTCCTGCTGGAAAGCCAGTCCAGGAGGAAGAATCAGCTTTAGTAGCAAGAGAAGGGGCCACAGGGGTGGCTCCTGTAAGAAGCTGCTAGAAGCTTCCACAGCTCCAAGTCAGGCCTGCCTCTGAGATCAAGCCCATCGGTGATGGTGGTAGTGCCTCTGCAATTAACATATTTAAGAAGGGGAAAAGAAACTACTAGAAGACCTGCAGTGGAGAGAGGAGTGGGATATGAGAGGAACACCTATGCAGATACGAAGGTCAACAGGAGGTGGATGTGTGCTGGAGCAGAGATTCCCCTGCAGCCGGTGGTGAGATGGAAGGCTGCCCTCCTGCAGCCCATGGAGGATTGCGGTGGAGCAGATATGCACTTGCAACCCATGAAGGACCATGGTGGAGCAGATATGGACCTGCAGCCCATGGAGGACCCCATGGCAGCACAAGGTGGCTGTGGCCAAAGAAGGCCATGTCTTCATGGGAAGTCCATGCTGGAGCAGTCTGTTCCTGAAGGTTTGCACCCTGTGGAAGAGACCCATGCTGGAGCAGTTTGTGAAGAGCTGCAGCCCATGGGAAGGGCTCATGTTAGAGTAGTTAATGGAGGACTGTCTCCTGTGGAAGGAGACATGCTAGAGCAGGGGTAGAGTGTGAGGAGTCCCCCACGAGGAGGAAGGAGTGGCAGAGAGAACATGTGATGATCTAACCACAACCTCCATTGCCCTGCCCCTGCACTGCCGGGGGGGGGAGGTAAAGAAATCAGGAGCAAGGTGATTTGAGCCCAGGAAGAATGTAGGGGTGGGGGCAAAGCGTTTTTAAGATCTGATTTTAAGTCTCATTGTCCTGCTCTGATTTGACTGGTAACACATTAAACTGACACTTTTTTCCCCCAAGCTCAGTCTGTTCTGCCAGTGATGGTAACTTCTGAGTGACCTCCCCCTGTCCTTGTCTCAGCCCATGAGCCTTTCACTACATCTTTTCCTCCCTATCCTAGTGGGGAGTGGGAGGAGTGAGCAAGCAGCCACAGGATGCTTAGTTGGTCGCTGGGCTTAAACCATGACATATGTACAGGAGCACTTTGGGAGGTCCTCCTACACTGACTAAGACTAGAAGTACAGCAAAATGGATTCAAGTAACGAGATTAAGAAATACTCCTTTCCTAGGGAATGGACCCTGACTGTCGTGGTGACCTGGTGTTGATAAGCTGAGCTGAGTACAATGCCTACACAAAACCCTGCATTCATATGGACAGTCAGAAGCCAGTAGTAGGTAGCAGTTGCAAAGGTCTTTATTTCCTATGGCTTTCATAGCAACAGGAAAATAAATGCCATGGGTGCCTGTGCAGAGGCAGAGGCTGCAGTCTGAGTTCAGCCCATGCTAGATAACTGGATGAAGAGAGAGAGCCTTGTAAAGAATGCTTCAAAGATGCGAAAAGACCAATTAGCCCCACTGCTCACAGGATGACTTGTTCTCCCTGCCAACACTCGGAGAACTTCCAACATAGAGAGACAGAAATGATTTGCGAAGAGCAGATGAAGCCCGCAGACAGGTTAGACTATGGACAGACCAAGTGCTGCTGCAGACCTGGAGAGGGGCAGCACTGATGTGCACGGTCCCAGGTAAATCTTGCGCTGTTTCAAAGGTGACACAGCCTCCAACGCCAGTGAGCCAGGTGAGCTGCTGTGCTAAGGACAAGAGGAAAAGAGGAAATGGCTTCAAGTTCCGTCAGGGGAAGTTTAGGTTGGATATTAGGAAGAAGTTCTTTACTGAGAGGGTGGTTGGGCACTGGAATGGGCTGCCCAGGGAGGTGATGGAGTCACCGTCCCTGGGGGTGTTCAAAAAACAGGTTGATGAGGCACTTGAGACCATGGTCTAATGGTCCAATGGTTAGGAATAGGATGGGATAAAGGTTGAACTTGATGACCCTGGAGGTCCCTTCCAACCATAATGATTCTATGATTCTATTCTATGGCAGATCATGGCAGCACATGGAGCTCCTGGGGGCTGCCGATGCTCCTGCTTTTCATTGGCACAGGGAGGACTCTGTATGAGGCGCCCAGGAATCAATGGCACGGGATGTGAATTACGGGAATTGTAATCTGGCTCCTCATTCCTTTTGCCAATTAAATAAATAAACTACTTTAAAACCTGTTTCTGCCACCAGTGTATAATCCATTTGCTATGTGGGATGCCAGCCATATTGTAACTGTGTAAATTCAGTAAGGCGCTTTTTTTTCTTATGAATGAGAATTAATCAAGTAATGACAGATAACAGATCTCCAGGCTTTCAGCTCTAGTAACTCCCAAGTCCTAAAAATGGTTACAGCTAAGAACTAATAAAGAGACACTCAGCACTTCAAGTTTCTATCACTTGCCTCGGGAGTAATACAGGTTGTTAATTGCTTGCCAAGCTACAGATGAATAAATCCTGTAAAGAAAGTTTTAAGCAGAGTAGCATTTCATTCCCACTTTACCAAGTGTTCCTGAGGGAAGTGCTCAGTCACCATAGGAACCTGCCCGTGGGTTTTGGCTGTGCAGTGTTGCCTGGCAAAACCTGGCACGTATCACCTGCCCACACCCCCATCCACGCCGTGGCCGAAGCTATCCAAGACATGAAGGTGTTTGGTGAAAAGTAAGTAAGAAAATAATGGTCTCTGTGGGCTTTATTTCTTCCTGACAATTTATCAAGCATATCTAGTCCTGTTAAAGAAACCTTTCTGGTCCTTGATGCTGATTAGCTTTCTTGTGCTCAAGGATGCTGACAAGATCACTGACAAAAGAAATAATAGTTTGATTCTGTAGGGTGAAAGCACCAGTGGCCATGTGGGTGATACCTTTCAGTTTGACTTTTATTTGGTGAGGTTTTCCCAGTCCTTGTCCCCTTGAGTGCGCTCTGCCCACTGAGCCACCTGCCTGTGTATTTCTCCTGGTGTCCCTCATCTTAGCAGATGCAGCTCTTAAGCTTTTTCAGGCCAAGTGTCTCAGCTTAGTGGTCACGGCAAGCCGCAGCCCAGAGAACAGAATTGCTCTCTATTGCTCCTCCTCACCTTCTCGGGGGAAGATAAAAGGGGAGTAAGGAAGAGAGACTGAAGGGTTGGAAGTTAAAACTAGAACAGATTTAGCAGAATGGGGACGGGGGAGCAACACGCAGAAGGAACAAAACGTACAAATATTCAGAGACAAAACCCGATTTTGGTGGTCACGGATGTAAGTGCCTGAAAGCCCCCGCAGCAGAGCCGGCACGGGAAAAGTGTTCAAAGCCCTGCCCAGCACCCGATGCCTTTGGATCCTGCAGAGCGCATGGCCAGCTGATGGCACCGAGCAGGATGCCCCTGCGAGACAGCACCAAGGGACAAGGAAGCAGGAAGGGGGTGGGGCTTGCTGTGCTCCTGGCTTTTATGGAGTACGGCAGGGAATGGGCGGGAACACAGCCCCTCCTCCGCTCTGCCCCCCTCCCGCAGGGTCCTAACACCACCCTCTCTAGGGCCTCAGATTGATAGCAGAAGTTTTGCCTGTGCCCCCTCAAGCCATCACACCGAGTTTGCAGGGTTTGACACCCTGCTTGCCTGTGGCCATGAAGTGCATCAGGTGAAAACTAATCAGATAAATTGCGACATCAATTACATACAAATGTCAACTTTTCCCACCCATGCCACTTAGGAACATACACTACAGGTATCTAGAAGGTGGCAGGATTTGAGAACTAGAACTGGAGGAAGCAATTCTCACCAAGCACATCTGTTACTGGCAAATAAAATGAGGCGGGGTGTGTGTGTGTGTGTGTCAGCCACGGGCACACAATTGCAGTTCAGTTGTTAATGGACACCCCGTTTACTGTTGGCTTGTCCCCACAACACTCCGGCACCATCTGGGGAACACCACAGGCCAGTGGCTGTTCCCAGGGGACAGTTTTCCCTCAGCCACAGTGCACAGGGGCAGAAAGAGCGTTCAGCCGTATGAATGTGAGCTGTGCTGTGCCACTTCGCCTCGGGGACAGCAAATGGTCCCGGGGACAGCAAATGGTCCCTGGCCTGTTTTATTTAGTATGAAAGATTGAAGAGAGAAGCCAAAACTGGGTGCAATCTATTAAGTGATTTTAAAATTGAAGTGATTTGTAAATACGAAATTGGGCATTTAAAAAATAATAAGTGTAAATTATTTCCATTCTAAAGACATGGTGAAGGACCTGGGGTGGACACACTCGTGCACAAGTTTTCACAGAATCACAGAATCACAGAATTCTAGGGTTGGAAGGGACCTCAAAGGATCATCTAGTCCAACCCCCCTGCCAGAGCAGGGTCACCTAGAGTACATCACACAGGAATGCATCCAGGCGGGGTTTGAATGTCTCCAGGGAAGGAGACTCCACAACCTCTCTGGGCAGCCTGTTCCAGTGCTCTGTCACTCGCACAGTGAAAAAGTTTTTCCTGATATTCACATGGAACCTCCTATGCTCCAGTTTGCATCCATTGCCCCTTGTCCTATCATTGGACGTCACTGTAAAAAGCTTGGCTCCATCGTCCTGACCCTCACCCTTTACATATTTGTAAACAAAGTTTTGGCAGAGGAGAAGCACAGCAGGGATAAAAGTTAAGAACACATGGCTCCAGAGTCATCCTTTTGTTTTGTGGCTGGACTCAGGAAAGCTGTGCACTTGGTGCAGCAGGCTGTGGTGCACTGAGGTGTCCTGTCCCCCGCTGTGACAATGGAACAGCAGCTGGATGGTGGCACAGCTCCCCACTGGGGTCCCCCCACCCTTCCTTCCTGCGGAAACCAGGATATTTCCAGGACACATCCAGCTGGGCCCGGGAGTTCAGAGGCATTGCTGGCTTCACCAGCCCGCCTGAAGCCAGAGTGATCAAGGGACCATTGAGTGAATTTTTAGAGCAAAAACAGAATTTCCCTTTTAAAAAAAGTTGTCCACTGGGTTTTGTGGTGCCTGTTGAGGGGTTTTTTCATCATATTTTAATACAGTAGCCAGGCTGCAAAAAACCTGCTGGGCCTGCTTATCTGCTCTTCTATCTTCTGTAATAAATGCAAGCCTCATCTTTCCAGCAGCATTGTTCGGAAGAGGATTTTCTTTCACAGAACTCAGTTAAACAGTTAAAAATCTTTCAATTAAGCATCTTTCAACAAACTGAGTTTTTTCCTCAGCAACTACAAAAAGATGGGCCATCAGTCTGCAGTGTGCCAGCAGAGTGGCAGGAGGTTAGCCCCTGGGAAGACTAAGAACATCAGAAAAAGAGTGACGAAAAGCTTGAGGGATGAAACATCAGCCCAGGCAATTCTACTGAGGCAGTGAGGAGGGAAGAAAATAATTTACTCATTTTTCATGTGCTTCCATCCCTCCACTATTGCCCTCCCTGCAGCACCTGCTTGAAGTGTGCCCTGGTGGGGAACTGTTTCCTGGGACTACTGCTCCCCCTTTTTCTCCTGCTGGGACCTCAGCCATGGGGATGGGTCATGCCCCAGAGTGTGAGGTGGAGTTGGTTCCCCAAGGGGGTTTCCACGCAGCGAGGAACAGGAAGGCTTGGGGCAGGTGGTGGGCCCTGTGGGTTGCTGCACGTGAAGTGGTAGGGCCTGGAACACAGGAGTACCAGTACGCAGCAGTGTGTGTGAAAGAGTCCAGGCTGGGGTCCCAAATCACCATGCAGAAGAAGGGTGATTGGAGATCTGAGATCACCTTGGGTGTCATGTCTTGTGCTAGTTCCCAGGCCAAATCATGGATCTTCATCTAATTTTGGTGAGGTTCAGGCCCCTGGGGTGCTTGCACTGCAGCCAGGCCAGTTTGCACATATACAACCCAAAGGGCTTCCAGAGTAGATGTCAGTAACCATCCAGCCTTGGCAGAGTTTTGTTCCCAGGAAGCTGCAAAACCTGCCTGAGAAGATGGGTGAGTACCTGGGCTTCAGGCAGCCCAGAAGCTTCCTTAAAAGGCTTTTGGAGGTGATTCATGAGCAGTGTAACACATGGGATTTTGCAAAGTGCTCATCTCCATCCTGAAGTCTGCTCTTTTGCAGTCACTGGTGAGTACTCGCTGAGGGTATGGCAATACCCAGTAGTGAATCACACAAAATACCTATCCCTAAAACTTTGCAGCCATTACCTTGGGAGCACTGCACCATCACTGCCAGCCCAGACGTTCCTGAAGCAGACTCACAGCTCCCTGGAGGGCTCCTTGCCTTGGCGTTCACAGGCAGAGCAGAGGGCAAGTCCTACTCCTCCTCCTTTCACCTAATGCACTGAGCATGGCGCAGGGTCAGTGCCTCTCAGAAATGACATCTGGTGTCAAAACAGCAAATAACAACCTACTATTTATTATGTATTTATTGCTAACCTACTGTTTGTCTGGGGTAGTGGAATATGAGCTGCTGACGGACTTGGTCAGTGATTTTCAGGTAGGATGTGTTTACACAGCGCTTTTTTTGTTAAGACCTCAGGGAGTAAAGGTATGTAATTAATGGTATTCTGTCAATGTACAGACTGCATTATTCTATGTCCCATGTAACAGAATCTAAGGGATACTATATTTTATGGTACATGTGGAGATAGGACTGAGGAAGGACTCCTAAGCTCACCATCTCATCTTCAGATCAAGAAATCTCTACCTTACTGCTGCATTGTTTCTAGCTGTGTATGTAGATTGACAGCAGAAATCATTTTGACCATTAAGAAACAGCATCTCTTTCTGAAATGCAGCCAAGTCCTGAAATGAAGGAGCAGACATTAGCAGTGTATAATCAGGCTCCCCGCAGTTCAGGAGAGGAAGTAATACATATCTCATTTACTTGGAACTGCAGGAGGAACAGAGCATGCTGCATGCAAGGGCCCATCTGGGCACTATGAAGGAACCTTGAGCAAGTTCTGCTGCAAAAAATAGTCATAGGTGCTCCTATGACCACAACACCTGGGTGTAATTTTCATGTTTCATTCCTAAAACTTTCCCTTTGGCAAAGCACTGCACTTTCATGGTTTCTGAGTTCATTAGAAACAAAGACAAACTGTTACCACACAAATTCCCCCCCTCGAGCTATTGCTGACCATTCTGTGAAGCAAGGGTTTCTCGGTTAAGTTTTGCTGAAATCAAGCAAGTATTTTTCCCAAAAATCGTTTACCAAGAAGAGGTGTGCTGAGCCCAGGTATGGAAGGAGCCACAAAATGCATATGCCTACTGATGCTTTCGAGTCTAGTAGGGAGGTTGGGATCTCTTACAGGAGCATGGGTGACACCATGTCCCAGACCATACTGGAGATCAGGCTCCAAATCAAGACCAAATCCACTATTTGATAGCTTTGATTATCTCAGGAAATCTCATGCTTTGGGACTGTGTATCTGAACTACATCTTTTAGAAAGACTTTACTGCCTACCTAATGGGGTAGGAACTCAACAATGGGAGTTCACCACTCCCAAACCCACATTCCAACTTTACAGTATATAAATGTGCTTCAGTTTAATCCTCAGTTTCATGTGTTACACTTCTTTGCTGCTTCAACTTTAATAAAATATTTATTGCTTATAATAATACTGAGCCTGTAATGTAAATAAGCATTACATGACTGTTTTATTTCTGACTTTAAATAATGATGAAACATTTTTAATAAGTTATATATTACATTCCCATGTACTATATACACTATGCTCACCTTTAAAATGTGTTTTTATGTGTTAGTATACACATTTTATGATGGAAGTTGTATCATGGCCATTATTAAAAATGCTGCAGCTCTGTAGTTGCCACTGATTGATAACATTACTTGTGCTAAATGTCTCCCAGGACTCAATATTGAGAGATTAAGCAGTGCATTAGTGAAATGATCCATCAAATATCGGCTGGTTCTTATTCCTTTTAACTTCAGTGGAAATATTACTGACATCAATATAGTCATGTTTCAATACATTTCATTGATAAAAACCATTATGTTCAAATTCCTTCCTTATTTGTGGCTAGGAACTCAGTTTTTGTATTGTTTGCATAGCTGAAAAGCAGCGTAGTGTCACAGTGACTCATGAATGGAAGTTAAATACATTACAGTGGGCGATAATGCAACCTGAAAAGGTTGGGTAAATATAACTCCCAGAAGGGAAATTTACTATATTCTTTCCATGAAAGATCATCTGAACTTTGTGTTTATCAGTCAGGAATGTAACAAGTTCTGGCTAGTTCCTATGACTTAGAAACTTTTCACCTTGTAATTTTGATGCTCTATAGAATCATAGAATTGTTTGGGTTGGAGAAGACCTTTAAGATCATCAAGTCTAACCATTAACCCAGCACTGCCAAGTCCACCACTAAACCATGCTCCTAAGCACCACATCTACCCATCTTTTAAATCCCTTCAGGGATGGTGACTTCACCACTGCCCTGGGCAGCCTGTGCCAGTGCTTGACAGCCCTTTTGGTGAAGAATTTTTTCCTCATATCCAACCTAAACCTCCCCTGGCACAACTTGAGGCCATTACCTCTTGTCCTGTCACTTGCTAATTGGGAGAAGAAACCAACACCCATCTCACTACAACCTCCTTTCAGGTAGTTGTAGAGAGTGAGAAGGTCTCCCCTCAGCCTCCAGACTAAAGAACCCCAGTTGCCTCAGCTGCTCATCAGAAGACTTGTGCTCTAGTCCCTTCACCAGCTTTGTTGCCCTTCTTTGGACACACTCCAGCACCTCAGTGTCCTTCTTGTAGTGGGGGACCCAGAACTGAACAGTGTTTGAGGTGTGGCCTCACAAGCACTGAATACAGGGGGACAATCACTTTCCTAGGCCTGCTGGACACACCATTTCTGATACAAGCCAGGATGCTGTTGGCCTTCCTGGCCACGTGGGCACATCTCTGGCTCATATTCAGCTGGCCGTTGACCAATACCCCCAGGTGTGCAGCTTCCCAGCCACTCTCCCCCAAGCCTGTAACGTTGCAGGGGGTTGTTGCGACCCAAGTGCAGAACCCAGCACTTGCCGTTGTTGAACCTCCATGCAATTGGCCTCTGCCCATTGATCCAGTCTGTCCAGGTCCCTCTGCAGAGCCTTCCTACTCTCAAGCAGATCAACACCCAACTTGGTGTCATCTGCAAACTTAGTGAGGGCACACTCAATCCCCTCACCCAGATCATTGATAAAGATATTAAAGAGAACCGGCCCCAGTACTGAGCCCTGGGGAACACCACTTGTGACTGGCCACCAACTGGATTTAACTCCATTCACCACAACTCTTTGGGCCCGGCCAGCCAGGCAGTTTTTTACCCAGCGAATACACCCGTCCAAGCCATGAGCAGCCAGTTTCTCCAAGAGAATGCTGTGGGAAACGGTGTCAAAGGCTTTACTAAAGTCNAGTGCAGGTAAACAACATCCACAGCCTTTCCCTCATCTACTAAGCATGTCACCTTGTCATAGAAGGAAATCAGGTTCGTCAAGCAGAACCTGCCTTTCATAAACCAATGCTGACTGGGCCTGATGGCCTGGTAGTCCTGTACATGCCGCATGATGGCACTCAGGATGATCTTGTCCATAACTTTCCCCAGCACCGAGGTCAGGCTGACAGATCTGTATTTCCCCAGATCTTCCGTTTGGGCTCTTGTAGATGTGCATCACATTTCCTAAGCTCCAACCAACTGGAACCTCCCTTGCTAGCCAGGACTGCTGGTAAATGATGGAAAGTGGCTTGGTGAGCACTTCGCCAGTTCCCTCAGTACCCTTGGGTGGATCCCATCTGGTCCCATAGACTTGTGTGTGTCTAAGTGGTGTAGCAGCTCACTAACCATTTCCCCCTGGATTATGGGGGCTCCATTCTGCTCCCCACCCCTGTCTTCCAGCTCAGGGGGCTGGGTACCCAAGAACAACTGGTCTTACTATTAAAGACCAAGGCAAAGAAGGCATTAAGTACCTCAGCCTTTTCTTCATCCTTTGTCACTATTTTTCCCCCTGCATCCAATAAAGGATGGAGATTCTCCCTAGTCCTCCTTTTGTTGCTAAAGTATTTATATAAACATTCTTTATTGTCTTTTATGGCAGTAGTCAGGTTATGTTCTAGTTGTGCTTTGTCCCTTCTAATTTTCTCCCTGCATATCCTAACAATGTCTTTGTAGTCCTCCTGAGTTGTCTGGCCCTTCTTCCAAAATCCATAAACTTTTTTTTTCCTGAGCTCCAGCCAAAGCTCTCTGTCCAGCCAGGCCAGACTTCTTCCCAGCTGGCTTGTCTTTCAGCACATAGGGACAGCCAGCTCCTCAAGCATCGAGCCTTCCTGGAGGCCTTTGCCTTTCAAGACCACTTGTCAGGGAACTCTGTCAACCGGTCTCCTAAACAGGCCAAAGTCTGCCCTTCTCAAGTCCGAGGTGGCAGTTCTGCTGACCCCGCTCCTTACTTCTCCAAGAATCAAAAACTCTATCATTTTCTGTTCATTATGCCCAAGCTGGCCTCCAACCATCACATCACCCACAAGTCCTTCTCTGTTCACAGGCAGCAGGTCCGACAGGGCGCCTTCCCTAGTTGGCTCCTTCACCAGCTGTGTCAGGAAGTTACCTTCCACACAGTCCAGGAACCTCATAAACTTCCCTCTCTGCTGTATTGTATTTCCAGCAGACATCTGGTAAGTTGATGTCCCCTATGAGAACAAGCAGTAGCGATTGTGAGGCTTCTCCAGCTTCTTATAGAATATTTTGACTGCCTCTTCATCCTGGCTGGGTGGTCTGTAACAGACTCCCACCATGATATCTGCCTTGTTGGTCTTCCTCCTGTTTCTCACCCATAAACACTCAACCCTATCATCACCATCATTAAGCTCTAGACAATCAAAATACTCCCTAACATACAGGGCCAGCCCCCCGGCCTCTCCTTTCTTGCCTACCTCTTCTGAAGAGTTTGTTGCCTTCTATTGCAGCACCCAGCTGTATGGGTCATCCTACCATGTTTCTGTGATGGCAACTATATCATAGTTTTCCTGCTGCACAGTGCATTCCAGTTCCTTCTGGTTAGTGCCATGCTGCATGCACTGGTGTAGATGCATTTCAGTTGGGCTATCGATCCCACTACTTTTTTGGGAGGAGAAGCCCTAATTCCTACATGACCATTCTCAGCTTCTGTGGTTTCTAACCCATCAATATCCCTTGTGCCTTTGCTGTCGCATGGCTCTCCATCCCCTGCCTCCACTGAGACAGCAGACCTAAAGGCCTCCCTAGCACACTGTCCCTCAAACATTGGCATGCTGCCCCTAGGCTTGTTTCTATAAAGCCTGGTTTTGTGCACTTCCCCCTTCAAATCTAGTTCAAAGCTCTATCAAAGAGCCCTGTGTGCTCTTGCACAGAAATAATCTTCCCCCTTTGAGACAAGTGTACCCCATCTGTCGCCAGCAGGCCTGGTGTCATGTAGAGCAACCCATGATGAAAAAACCCAAAATCCTGCTGCTGACACCAGGCTTGGAGCCAGGTATTGGTCTGCTGGCTCTTCCTGCTTCTTCTCTCATCATTCCCAGCAACTGGAGGGATAGAGGAGAACACTACCTGTGCTCCTGGTTCCTTAACCAGTCAGGCTGAGGCCCTGAAGTCTCACTTGGTTGCCCTTGGATTTCCTGTAGCAACTTCATCACTGCCTGCCCGAAAAATCGATAGTGGATAATAGTCTGAGGGCTGTACCAGGGTTTCTCTTCACATCTTTAACCTGGGCCCCAGGGAGGCAGCAGACTTCCCTAGGAGGGTCTGGTCTGCATATGGAGTCTTCTGTTCCCTTCGGAAGGGAGTCTCCTATGACAATGACATGTCTTTTTTTCTTTATGGAGGCAGTTTTCATGCAGCATGTAGGCTGACACAACCTCGGTGACACCTCCAGGCTAGATGAACCACTGGCCTTGTTGCTGTTTGGTTCCACTTGCAGACCCTCGTGCCTGTTATGCTAGGGCACCTGGTAAGGCAGAGCAGTCATGGAGGAGACGTTCCTGCTGCACTGGGCAGGAGCTTGTCACCATTGCCCCTATCCCTTAAGTCACTGTGCTCAACCAGGTGGAGAGACAATAGGGAACCCTCTTTATCATGAGTCCTGTCAGGCCTGTCCCAAGGAAGGCAGGGTGCTACTCCAGTAGTCTGTCACTCTCTTGCTCTCCCTGATACCCCTCAACCTGCTCACCTTGGTGGCTGACTGCCAGAGCTTGTCTACAACATGCAGGGAGACACAACTCATGTGGAGCATCGAATCACAGAACCACAGAACAGTTTGGGTGGGGAGGGGCCTGTACAGATCATCTAGCTCAGCTCCCCTGCAGTGAGCAGGGACACCTTCCACTAGATCAGGTTGCTCAGAGTCCTGTCCAATCTGACCTTGAACATTTCCAGGGATGGGGAATCTACCATCTCTCTGGGCAACCTCTGCCAGTGCTTCACCACCGTCATCATAAAAAGTTTCTTTCTTATGCTCAATTTAAATCTCCCCTCTTACATTTTAAAACCCTTGTCCTGTCACTATGGGCCCTGGTAAGAAGTCTCTCCGTCTCTCTCCTTATCCCCTTCATCTCCCATACACCTCCCTGTGTTTCTGTGTTTCTGTTAGCTTTTTTTACCCCCAGCAGGAAAGAGGATGGTCGTTTATTGTTATGAAGAGGTGTGATGAGTGGCTGAGATAAGCTGGGAGAACAGGAGGCACTTGAGAACTTCACCCCCACCCAGCAGATGGGTGATGTTTTGCAGGAGAGAGGTCAATTTCTTCTTCCTTTCCTCTCTGCTGAGCAAGGTTAGATTTAGATCTTATCTGAGTGCAGACTCTGGATTGCTTTAATGACAGGCGCAATCCCTGGGCTGTGAACACAGTTATAAAAAAAAGTACTTCTTTGTATATTAGCAAGAAAGGGAATAAACAGTACTTTAATACTGGGGATAATACAGGTGTATTGATGAAAAATAATACATGTGTAAGTGGCATTATGACAGCAGTATGGGAAGAAATGCTGGATGAGGATACAGGTATATAATTATTCATTGTGCTGAAGCAAGTAGAGACCGACACTTAATTGTTTCATGGACAATGGAACAATTTCAGCCAGAAAGGTTGAAGGAGGGTCATTCAGACGATATAGGCTGATGGTGCATTTACCTGAGGGGAAGAGAATAGAAGTTCAGCTGAACAAAGATATTTTCCTGTGAATAAAGTTTCCTGGTTCCTTGAAGAGGGACAATTCCCTCATCACTGCACAAGGGGCAGGCACAGCACTGTTCGGAGAGCTTGGGAAAAGCAGTAAACAGCTGCCACCCCAGCATTCCCTTGAAGAGTGCACTCCCAATCCATATATACATATATCTACACATGTATTTATATGTATATATACGGTCCCTAACTAGACTTCACAGCCTCCCTTTCACAGGAGTCCATCAAGGGTTACTTTGGAAATAATCTTGATATCTTCCATGATAACAAAAAATTTCATTTGTTCCCAGATCCCAATCCACTGCAAACACTTCTCACAATCTCTGAGTACTCAAAACTCTTTCAGTACTTAAAACACATACCAGCCACTGCAAATTATCCTTAAGTATCACATGCAAATGTTTACATTTGTGGGAACTAAGGTTCTGCTTCTTCTTTCTTCCTATCTTGGTCTCACAGCCACCAAATTCTTGTGCAGTTATTGACAGTGCTCATTAACATTAACAGCTTTATTGTGAGCCCATGGCTAGAAAACCCGTGATCAATACTACACTGATCCCTACCTGCTTGCTGTACTTCAACATGGGCAAGAAGTGTCAAGTTAAGCTCAGCCCACCTGCCCAGGCTGGGCACGACAGCTGTGGTTTTGTGGGGTTATTCATGGCGTGGGGTGCAGCTTCAGTGGGCAGCTTTTTTAATAATGTAATCCAAAAGTGAAAGGGTAATGTTTACCAAACCTGTTTCAAAATGGCTGATTAATCAAATAAATGGGTGTTTATTGAGGCTGTTGCTAGGTACTTACTGTTATTGAGATAATTGTGTGACTCAGCTAAGCCAGACAAAGAGCTCCACTGTTGCTCTACAGTACCGACCAGCAAAGTTTGGATCATGACACCAAAGTAAGGGGAGAAACTTTGCTCCTTCTTCTCAGCTTTTGCACAAGGCTAATCACTTAGTTCATTTATCGGCACATCATCCACTTTTACAGCCAGCTTCAAATGGCTTCCTTCCATAAAACCAAGAAACAAACACAGCGGTGATGGGTTTTCATGACTGACACCAAGGTTTGGGGACAGACCTTTCTTTTGTGTCTTTTCTGTATTATAATATTATTATATTAATGCCTTTTTCTGTTAAGCATTGGCATAAACTGTGAGGTCCTAGCCATCCAAAGCACTTGTTTAGTAAATAATTGGGGCAAGTTTGGTGGGGAGAGGTAAACTTTTATAAAACCAAGTTCTAAACTTGGAAACAACTGACAAGCTTTCAGGCACACAAGTTCTTCTTCAGGTCAGACCTGTTGCTTGAAAGGCTCTTATTTTCCAACTAGATGTGTGTTTTTTCCAGTAAAAGCTGTTCCCTCTCCCTGAAATTCTCATCGCGCATATTCTTAACTCTCACAGCACAAACACAAGGCTACTAATAAACAACAAACAGTACTTGATTAGGTAGGCTGTTAATGGAGATTTTATGATAGAAATTACATCATACAACTCGTGCCTCATATTTTTCATCTAAAAAATTGGAAGCATTTTAATATGATGGCTACTAATCAGTGTAATTATAGAAAACTCTCCTCACTTCTCAGAGGAAGGCATGAAGTACACTAAGTCTGATGTACAGAAAGAGATTTGTATCTGCAGACTGGGGGGAGCACTAAGAACCATATACCTGCCCTCCAATTAAACTCCCTCTCACAGATATATTTGGTTTATTATTTTAATGTAATTGGCTCTTTTTCACTCCAAAGCAGCATGTCTGTGTTCTGCTGATGGTAGTTGAGGGATAAAGGATATTTGAAAACACAGGGACACGTTTCACATCCATCAATCTCAAGTTGTACCAGTCCAAATTTGGAGTAACCCTCTCAGCAGTAGTGTTATAATCAGATTGATACCGATATATCTGAGAGCAGAGTTTAACACTTGGCTAGTCATATTCTGTAGCAGTTTTGTTTTGTTTTTTTTTTTTAATCATTAAGAAAATAAATAGTATACTGTAATGAAGCAGTATTTCACTTGCTTAAGATTCTGGTGTATGTTGCTTTTTAGCAACAAATACCTTCACTACTGGAAAATGCTCAACATTTATTTAAAACACTCCATCAACACTTTCTTTGCTGTAACATCCAGTCATAACTGATAAAATAAAGTCTACCCTTTTAACAAATTGTGGGAGCTTATAGATCAAGGTCTGAACTAGGCCTTGAACCAGGAAGTGGGCTTTGTTTGGACTGCCTAACCCTTGCATTTGATTTCTTGAATTAATGTTTTACCTGTAACTAGAAGTGTTTTCACTGTAGGAAGAGAGTGATCCTGCTGCTGATTTAACATCCATTACACTCCCAAATATGTTACTGGAAAAAAAGTAATGCCTAAGGTGTCCTTTTGCTTTTACTGATCATGAATATAAATCATATTAAGCATGTACTGGAGTGTGGAGCCAGTGTCCCAGATGTGATGGGTCTTTGTGGATATCCAGAGTGAGAAAACTGGGAAAAATATCACCAGAATAAGCCACTGTACAGAGGTGGGTTTATGAATGATTTGTGAGTGTTAAAGGAAAGTAAGTGAAGGGTGGGGCAGAAATCCCCTCCCACATTCTGCAGTGGCCCAGGGAGGCATAAATGATAGCGTGACCCCAACCCTCTCTGTCAACCCTCTCCAACCTCTAGGATATAACCACTGATTCTTAGAGTGGTACCATTAAGAGCCAGTATTTTTTCTCATGTCATCACTTTGTGTCCCAGTTCTTCTTATAGGCCCCCTTTAGGTATTGAAAGGCATCAATGAGGTCAGCCTGAAGAAGAGGAGGCTCTGAGGTGACCTCATTGCCGCCTTTCAATACCTAAAGGGGGCCTATAAGAAAGATGGGGACAGGCTTTTTAGCAAAGCCTGTTGTGATAGGATGAGGGGTGACGGTTTTAAACAGAAGGAGGGCAGATTTAGGCTGGATATAAGGAAGAAGTTTTTCACCATGAGGGTGGTGAAACACTGGAACAGGTTGCCCAGAGAGGTGTTGGATTCCCTGTCCCTGGAGATGTTCAAGGCCAGGTTGGACAGGGCCCTGAGCAACCTGATCTACTGAGGGCTGTCCCTGCCCAAGGCAGGGGAGTTGGACTAGATGACCTTTAAGGTCCCTTCCAACTTAAATGATTCTGTGATTCTGTGAGGTTGGGGTGTTGCTGCTCTGCCCCTTGGGAAAGGGGACAATTGTTTCTGCTGGGATTGTTGATGGCAGTGGGGCATGAAGCACAGTGGGAAAACTAAAACTAGGTCAAGATCCAAAGTTTGATATTTATCTGATTTTCTCCAGAGGGCAGAAGGTCTTTTTAAGCCATTAGCTGTTTCAAATGATTCAAGAGACTCTTTTGCAAGCATATGTAAAGTAGCTGCCATTGGAAGATGATAATGGTGTTAATTCAAAAAGATATTTTTAATACTAAGAAAGGTGAAGAGGCAGCAGTTCTTCATCAGGATGTCCCATAACATGTCTCAGAATTAGGCCAGTTTGGCTCCCTGCTAAGAGGGCAGCAAGAGCCTTTTCAGGTCCATTATTCCACATCCCTGCTGTGGTAAGTAGCAGCGATGAACACCTTTCTCCCCTGCATCTTTGGGCAGGAGAGAAAACCATCAGCCTTTTAAAAATAAAATTATTTTACAGGCCAGATGCTAAATATATATAGCTCTCCTCCCCCAGTGTCTGCTAACAACCTTTTTTGACAATGTCATTTACAAGCAAGTTCAGCAGCAACAACTTCCCCTCAAAACATTTCCCCTCAGGTAGAAAATTGGATTTTAAACTAGATTATTCTGTCTTTTTTTTTTAAAAAAAAAACCTCTGATTTTGATTACGTTGCACTTTCACTGAAAACAGTGGAAAACATATTTGGTGGAAGAGGTCTAAATACTGAAAATACTTAGTCTCTCAGATCCTTGAGGCTTGGAAAAAAATGGCATAATTCAATTTATACCTGATTCTTGTTCTAAAGTCCCAAAATAAATTGGTTTTTTTTTTTCTTCTTTTTTTTTCTTTTTTTTTTTCTGCTTGCAGTCAAACAGAATGAAAGAAACCTTTTTTTTTAAAAAAAAAGAAAAGTTTCTTCTCCCAGCTGAACACTTCTATTCCCCTCCTATAAGGCTCGGCCAGACCTTGCTTACAGACCAGAAATCCTCAAGGGATTAATTCTACCAGAAGACACCAATTCCTTTCATTCCTTTTCCATTACCAGTTCCTTGGACAGTGCTAAACAGAGCGGGAATGTGGCTGCACACCCTTGGTCCTCCTGATCTATGTTTTCCCAAGGGCGAAGCAGCCTGATTGCAAGCGGTGGAAACGCTACCACCTTCAGTATGAGCAAGCGTGACTGGCTGAACTGGTGAAATTGTTTTGGATTCAGGCTGTCTTGGAGCAGCCTTATTGTGCCACACCTAGATCATGTGCAATATGAACTGCCTTGATGAAGGACAAATTGTTTATTTTTGTTTTAACCCTGTAATCCGTTAATGTATTTTCACAATTTCAGCAGGTGGGTGGGAAGGAGGGGACATACGAAGGGAAAGCTGTGCCAAAGCTTTGCTGTTGCTGAATGACTTGTCTATTGCGTGTGTTTACCAGAAATAAGAGGCGTCATAAGAAAAAAAAAAACAAAGTATCTGCCATTTGGTGCCATCTGATTCATAAC
The DNA here is from genome assembly GCA_013398125.1 of Aegotheles bennettii. Taxonomy (NCBI): domain Eukaryota; kingdom Metazoa; phylum Chordata; class Aves; order Caprimulgiformes; family Aegothelidae; genus Aegotheles; species Aegotheles bennettii. The sequence goes on from VZRW01006575.1 coordinate 19,842, forward strand.
CTGAAGTTGGGAAGGTGATCTCTTACTTTTTTCTCGAGGTAGTGTATGCATTTTGTTTGGGTTACATTTGGATCATTAAGCATCCCATCCAGGAGCACAGACAAGCTCTCCATAGACCCCAACCTGTTTAGACACCTCTGTGTGTCAGGGAGCACCTACACGTGCAATGCATTTACCAGGAGCAGGATCCCTGCCTGAGAACAGCCTTGAGAAGGTTGAGACTTGTGTGTTCAGCATCTGCTCCCGTGACACCCCCGCACCCCCAAACCAGACCTGTGAGTGTAGACCTCCTGATCTTGCATGAAGAGCCTGTCCAGATCTTCCCCCAGACAGAGCAGATAAGTCAAGCACATGGTCCTGATGGCGTCAGAGGGTTTCCTTACCTGCAACAGCACTTTTGCGTGTTCCTCACTTACTGCAGTGAAAAGGGACACACTGAGCTAACACATTTTGCAATACACATGTCCTTCCTTGGGACAGTAACTCTGTTTACAGCTCTAAGCTGCTCTGTCTGGCCCTATCCTCATACATCTCTCCCAGTTGCATCAGTTCCTCCTTTTTAACCCTCGCCTATGATTAACAGCCTGCTGTGTACAGCATATAGCACAGGGAACTGTGGGGTACAGTTTGCAATATGTCCTCATTTCAACCTTAAAATATGAACCTCTTAAATAAAGCCAGCTGCACAGAGCAATTAGCAAGCATGAAATAAAAATGCTAAGCAATTTGATTCAGGAAGCCTCTGAAGAGTGTCTGTGGTCCTCTCCCTGGGAACTACAGCCCTTACAAGTTCAGTAAATAAATGACCTTTTTTTTCACATCCAGACACAAAAGGAATTTTCTTTCATATAGGGAGATTTAAAATTAAATAGAGACCTCCATACTGGAGCGAGGCGCTGTGCCACTAGCAGAATTAGTGCCACTTTTGTTTATAATGGCAGTGCTTGCAGCTTGTGTTAAAGAGACCGTTTTTTTTCAAGCTAAATTGCACAAGTAATGAAGAGAGTCCTCCCTGGGAATTTCACTTTTTCCCATCCAGAGGCAAGCACCATTCCCTGATGCCTTTGGTTAATGATGAAAGAGCATGCTGAGACAACCTTAGCACCTTTCAATTGGTCACAGGGGTTTTCTAGATCCAGCTAGGGCTTGACACTGCTGCTGACAGCACAGCTGCTTCTGCACCCCCTTTGCTGTCAGTGTGGAGGTGTCACCCCCCCATCCCCATTCAGGGATCCCAATCCACAATTCAGGCTGGATATAAGGAAAATTTTTTTTATGGAAAGAGTGGTCAGGCATTAGCACAGGCTGCACGGGGGAGTGGTGGAGTCACCTGGAGGTATTCAAAAAACATTTGGATGTGGCCCTTGGGGTCATGGTTTAGTGGTGGACTTGGCAGTCCTGGCTTGATGGTTGGACTCGATCATCGTGAAGGTCTTTTCCAACCAGAGTGATTCTATGATCCCCACCACCTCAGCTCAGCCAAGGACCCAGGGACCAAGGCTGTCCCCCAGTTTTCCATCACACCTCACTGTGTGTCCCATGACGGAGGACTTTGGGGCAGACAAGGGGACAGACTGGTGGTCTTGCTTTACGTCCACTGCTGCTCCCCTCATTCCTCCCTCCTCACTTTTCTGTTTTCTTTAATTACAATAAGAATGGTAGTCTTTAGCAGACATCTAGGGAAGAGCAAAAACTGGGTGAGTGTATACAGCACTTCTCAAAGTTTTTTCCCAGCCTCCAGCTACTCCAAAATTGGGGATTTTCTGAGCCTTTTCAGCAAAGCTCTTTTTCAAGTCTCTCCATGAAGCCCTGCAACCTCCCCGAATCCACAGCAGCTTTTGGCAAGGGGTGCCACACATCTGTTATTCACCGAGTCCAAATATTGCCTCTTTTTACCTGTTTTGAACCTGGCTCCTGTGTATTAGGTGCCCTGCTTGTGCTCAGAGATGCAACCAGCGATCCATCCCTGTTTGGTCCAGAAGCTGTGCATGGCTCTGCAAACCTCCAGTATGTCCCGTTCCATAATGAAGAGTTAGAAGCTCTATAGGGTCCCTGTCTCACTGGGCATCCTGGGGACACTGGGGAGCCTGGGTGCTGTCCCCTGGAGAGCCACATGAGAGCTGCCTGGCCCCTTTCTGTCAAAGCTGCCCACACCAGCTCATGACACCATGCCATCACTGAGCACACACATTTGGGGACCTCAGGGTGCCAGCAGCCCAGCAGAAGCCGTGATGTCTGGCCGTGGCAGCAGTGTGAACTGTTGGGAACAGTACCAGCCTCCCCTAGCAAAGCTGCTTGCAACAGGAGTGTGTGTCTGTGACTTCATTGCTAAATCAGAAAGGGCTGAAATGCAGCAGCATGGCACACCAGCACATCAAACTAACTCAAAATGATGAAATTCTCCTGGCAGGCGCTGTTTCCCAATCCAGACAGGTCAGGCTCAATCGCCCAGAGGTTCCTCACACAAATACGCAGACACCTGGGAAACTAAATGTCCATCTTGGTGGCAACTGGCACTTCCCAACATCCACACAATGAGCCTGATGGTTAAAAACTAACTGAAATTTGTTGGGCAATGTCCAGTCCACTGCCTGGCCCAGTGGGAGCACCAGGGCTTTACCTCTGCCCCAGAAGAAGCAACCATAGAAGGCTCTCAGCTGCTCCCGCAGGTCTGAGTCCTCTGAGCTCTCCAAAGCTGCCATTTACTCTCCTCAACTACCTCCACCATCTCAGTTTACTCTTGATGGCTTATGGTGAACCTGCATCACCTCAGCCCCTCCGGCCAGTCTGGCAGTCTCAGCTCTGGGCCCAACCACAGGTCAGTCTGCAATGTCCCTGCTTTGCAGAGAGAGATGAGCCATATTTCAGTAGAGGCCATGTTGCAGTAGACCCTGCTGAGCAGAGCCCTTCCCTCTCTACCTCTTCCCATGTTTTATTTCTCCCCTGTGCTCCTTTGCCCCATAGCTGCAGGCAACAATTGCTAATAGTGACTAATAAAGAGGCAGAACAGCACCAGATGAACCCAGAGAGGTCAACCTGAAAGCAATGGTTTAAGAGCAGCCAAAAAGTGATTGTCCAAAAGCAGTCTGAAAGCAATTATTCTCCAGCTAACATTACCCCTCAGCATAAATAACTCCTCCTGACCTCTCCAAGCCTTTGATTTGCTCCATTTGAGGAGCTCGGCTGTTGCCATCCACCCTGCAGGTCTCACCTTTCTCTAAGCATCTGTCTGGGCTGACCTGAACCATGTCTGCTCTTCCATCATGAGCTCCTGGCAGCTTCATGTGACGGCATCTTGCAGGTTCCTCACAGTGCTCTGCAGTCTTCCTCCAAATACTCTTTGAATTATTTTGGCCTTTTCCATGGGGCTCATAAACGTATGAATCAGGGCTTGAAGCTTTAAAACCTCTCTTTTGGTACCCATGAAGAAGTGCTTTCCTGATTTTTTCCAAGAACGCTGTAGAAGTGGAAGAGGCCCCTCAGCAGGTAGTTGAGCAAGGTGCATATAAGCCAAAACCCTTTCCATGGGAATTACAGATGTTAAGCCTTTACATATTTTAAAAAAATAGCTGAACCAGTTCATATAAGAAAAAAGTCCACACTGGGTATTAAATGCAGTCAGTACCTCCGGCGTGGAGCTGGGAGACCACCGTGGGGCAGGCTGGCTGCATGTCTGCCCTGGTCCAGATGGGGACAGTGACAGAGAGGGGACGCTGCACTGGTTGGATGTCCGATTGTGTGCAGTCATCCTTACACTCTCTTGTAGCAGTGTGACTGCAGGGGCAAAAACTTCATCTGATTTTAACATGATGATGAATGTTTTTGTAAGGGAAATTACACAACATGGTGACTACAACACAGCGTCCTGGATTTGCTCATCTTTTAGACTCCTTCCAGCCTTCTTCTCACTTCAGCTGGAGCCCCGACCTTTTTCCAAGTGTTCATGACATATCAAATGATCCATGACATATCAAATAAAAGCTCAAATCTCTTGTTTTTCCAGGAGCAGGACCAAAAGTGAAACTCTTGTGTTTTGTCTGAATTCAACCCCAGCCCCTCGCTGAGATTAGAGATACCTGAAATTTGGCCCACGGTTGTCCACATGGTTTACAAATCTCAGGAGCCTTGAGGCAAGTGGGGAGGCAATGTTTGATTTTTGACAAAAGCCTGCGTGAGGGAAAAAACACCTGGTTTTAGTTTATGTCCATACAGTTATCCCTATTCTGGATGAATCATAATGAATCCTTTATCTTAACTGTACTAAGGATTTCATCACAGAGCTCTCTGAAGAGATTATGACATAAGAAGAGGAAGAAAAAGGTTGCAAAACATGGGAAATGCAGAAGGGAGTTTTACATACACTTATGCTCTGTAACAATGGACCATCATTGACCAGGTCCCCAGCAAATATTCAGTGCAGTATTTGGCTGTGTGTTATAAAACCAAGAAGGTAAGAGAATTAATGAGAAAAACAATGAGAACACAATTAATGAGAACATAATTAATGAGCCTCCAAAGGAGGACCAGGAGGATGGTGAAGGGTCTGGAGGGGAAGTCTTATGAGGAGCAGCTGAGGTCACTTGGGTTGTTCAGCCTGGAGAAGAGGAGGCTGAGGGGTGACCTCATTGTAGTCTATGGCTTCCTCACAAGGGGAAGAGAAGAGACAGGTACTGATCTCCTCACTCCTGTGACCAATGACAGGACTTGGGGTAACAGCAGGAAGCTGAATCAGGGGAGGTTTAGGTCAGATATCAGGAAAAGGTTTTTTACCCAGAGGGTGATGGAGCACTGGCACAGCTCCCCAGGGCAGTGGTCACAGCACCAACCCTGCCTGAGTTCAAGAAGTGTTTGGATGATGCTCTCAGGCACATGGTGTGACTGCTGGGGTGTCCTGCACAGGGACAGGAATTGGACTCGATGATCCTGATGGGTCCCTTTCAACTCAGCATGTTCTGTGATTTGTAATTCTACAATAGCTTGGCATTGCAAAGCATTTGTGCAAATTGGATGAATATCCTCTCCCCAAGCACAAGGATGAAATGTCACATAAGGGAAGTAGCAACAAACATTTTCCAAATGAATGCCTAAATATAGGGGTTTGGTCTATAGCAAGGACCTAAGTCTGTGGTTTGATCTTCAGAAAAGGTGTCAATAAGTATTTTTAAAAATCAAACCACTGTTTAAATACCTCACTGTGGAATTAAGAGCCTATTTAAAGTCTTATTATTGATGCCTCACCTGGAAAATATTTGAAGAATCTTGCTATAAATTTTTTTTTTCACATTTTTTCTCTGTTGAGTATAAGTCAACAAGTCCTGTGAATTTTTAAAGGCAGAAGTGTGTTACTCCCTGCTGCACAATATACAGGAACTTCAGGTACTTTATAGAAATATTCAGAAACTATAGAGACTTGCATACGAGTTGTTGCTATTTTTTCCTAAAACATATTAGTTGGGTGTTAATGTTCTGATCTTGCAAATATTTATGCCAATAAATAACTTGAGTCAAAGGGGAAACATAGCTTACATGTGCAAAGTTAGTTACAGTCACAAAAAGCTGAAGAACTGGGGTTTCATCTTGTAAACGTTCACTTGCTGAAATTAAAATCATAAGAGATCACGATGCTATTAGCAGTCTACATTTTGGAAATACAGTTTGGGTTATTTTATCTCATAGGTTGCCATTGGTATTTTAATGGCTTATTATTGAAGCAGCTCTATTGTGACCAGGTGGCAGGACTATTTGTGCCTTCTACATGCAGGGATACAGGACAACCTGTCTGACTCGTGTTTCACTGCAGTTGCCCAGAACTGAGCTGAGATCTCAACAACAAAAGTCTGTTCACCAGGAAATGTCAAAACACAAAATCCAGTGTTTTTCAGAAATATGTTGGTTTTGCTCAAGCCCGCTTTGACAGCTGCTTTTAACAGTAAAAAATAAAAAATATTCTGATTAAATTGAGAGAGGCTCATTGTAGACTAGCAGAGCAGGCAACCATTTGCCAGCTTTCAGGAGTCCTATTTCCATTAACTGTTTTGGCTCAGGCAGAGTAAAGGCTTAATCCTTATTCTCACATGTACAGGGAGAGCAGCCTGACTGTTCGCTTTACCTTACTCTTCACTTTCTGCATTTTCTGGCTAGTCCCAAGGCTAACGTGTACTCCTGGCACTCCCAACAGTGCTGGGAATTAAAGCAAAAGCATCCAGTACTGCAAGCTCTTTAGGAGGGCAGCAACACTGCACAGTGAATCCATCCATTCACTGGCATTGCATCGAACCTCTTAGCAGTAACATATCCAAAGAACAAAATTATACAAAATGCGAGCAATCAATAAACATGCTTTCCTGCTAGGAACCATGAAATGGTGACATTGTGGGGTTTTTTTCTAAATGGGAATTTATCCACCTGCCTACCAGGTTATTACAGCATCAGAGTTGCATCATTCCTAAGTACAGGGCAAGAAAGCACCAATATAAAGGCATTAGAACAATGAAAAATGACCATGAAAATTATTATGTGGGATGTAACTCTTGCCCTATTAAGCAATGTTTCCCACTCCTTTAGGGCAACCTGAGTATGCTCTTGCTTCATTACCTGGCAAAAGAAAGATTACAAGGCTTTTAGAAAGCAGCCTGAGATGGGAGAATCCTTTTTAAATGATTTAGGGACTATTTCAGTTCCTGGTGAAAATTTGTTTTAGGTAAAGACAACGTAAAACTGGATCAGCAGGAAATTCCTGACAAGGACTTAGAAACAAACAAGTGCTGCACCGAGCATCCTAACTTCAAACACCTTAATGCAATAATTTGATTTTAATCGTCCGTGAGATGGAAAATATGAGGAAAATGCAATATAAATGTCCAAGAATAACAGCGGTTAGTTGTTTGGATTTAAAATCAAAGGAATCTTTCGTGCTGTTGAAGGTTTCCATACCAATGGGCCTGGGGGAACTCAGGGTGCGGTAGGTTTCCATCTGCTGAGAGCAGGAATACGTTGCACTTGTCCTCCTGGAATCCTCCTGCAGCTCCGTGTGTGGGGCTGGCACTGCAAGGAGCCGTGTTAACGGGGCGGCGTGGCTTCGTACGCCGCAGCAGATGCTCCTCAGGGTGAGTGAGCCTGGTTTGAATCATCTTGTTGAGATCCTTACCTACTGCTCCAGCTCCACCTCGCAGCAGACTTACCCGTGCCCTCGGAGGTGTCAGCAGGCACTGGCTCGGTGCTACCCCGGGCTGCAAGCACAGGGACCCCGCTGGGCATGCAGAGAGGTAGTAGGTCTAGAGACAAAGTAGTTAGAGGTCCACCTTTGAAGCATATCTCTTATTTCCATAGTGAAAAAAATAAACCGTCTCTCCCCGGTCACTTTGGGTGAGCAGTTTCTACCCCTCTGAAGGGACTCTCGAGCCTGGTTTGGGATAGAAAGGAAATCGTGGGGAAATGGAACACAGAAAATCACCCACGCACCTGTCTGCTTCTTTTGGTGCCTAAATACCTTTGAAAGTCCTGCCTTGAGTGCCAAAGCTATGATGGATCACACAGTATTTCCTTTTTATTATTGCACTGCATCCTTTGGGCCTCACATTAACATAATTAGGGCCATATGGCGCCAGAATCTCTGTTGGTTCAAACTGATGTTGCTCCTTTGAAGTCAAAGAGCCTGTGCCAGTTTATACCTGCTGAAGATTTGGTTTATGGCCTGGGAAATAAGAGGGAGAGCAGGGGGGAAAAAGGGTCCCAGCCACTTTTTGTAGTTAATTAAGAACTACATAGATATATTTGTGCCCTGCCTCTGCTGTCCACCAGCACCCGTGCCTAAAATGCCCTCATGGCTGTAATATCCTTTGCACGATTCCCTCTCGCTGTCAGCTGCTGTGCCTCTCCTTGTGGCACAGCATTTCAGTGGCTGTAGGTAACGCTGCGTGGGGTGAGTCAGAGCCAGGCAGCCACCTCTGAGTAGCAATCACAGGCATCCCATTCCCATTCACTGGGTCTTGAGGAGACAAAGAATTGCCTGGGTGACTGTAACTTCTTTTTTTCCTCCCCTTGAATTCATTGTGGGAATAGTTGGTAGTTATAACTAAACAAAATCTTATAAAAATATATGCTGGGTAACACCAAAAATATATAAAGATTTAGTCTGCTTGGAAAGCAAGTAATGTAAATCCAAGGATTAAGGCCCTGGAATGAGAGGTGGGAAGGAAATATTGCAACTGGATGAAATTGCAAACTCCAGGACCAAACTTTACACTCCTGAATCCTTATTCAAGACACCCAGATAAAAGAAAGGTTGTAGTGAACAAATACAACTACATCACTGAAAGCTCTGTGCTGTCAGTACCTGGAAAACCCCGATAAATGGCACCCTGGAAAGCAGGGCTATGTCTTTGGGCAGCTTAAACATGGGTTTGTGCACCCACATTCTGCCAGGTTCCTGTAACAATCCTAAAATGATGTTTCAATCCCAAACACTTCCCAACTTTGACATAGCTCATATTCTCATCTAACCAGGGATTAGGCCATTTCCAGGTAAATGCCACAGGCAGGACTGCCAGCCTCCCTTGTAACAGCAGGGCTGTCCGTGACAGTAGCAGGAAAACTTCTCATCACGACAGGGATTGCTGGGTGTTGCTACTACCAGGTTCCACGTGTGTGCTGCAAGCCCTGACCCATCCCATGGTGTAGCAACCCAGATAACCACTGCACATGTGAAATGCATCCCTGGGAGTCCCACAACAGCCTGAGTCGTGGAGCTCCTGGAGCAGGTCCAACAGAGAGTCACAAAGTTGGTCAAGGGTCTGGAGAATCTCTCCTACAAAGAAAGGCTGAGGGAGCTGGGCCTGTTCAGCCTCAGGAAGAGGTGACTAAGAGGGGACCTTATCATACAAATACCCAAAGGGTGGGTGTCAAGAGGATGGAGCCAGGCTCTTCTCAGTGGTGCCAACCAACAGAACAAGAGGCAAAGGGCAGAAACTGATGCACAGGAAGTTCCACCTGAGCATGAGGAAGAACTTCTTTACTGTGTGAGTTCCTGCACACTGGAACAGGTTGCCCAGAGAGGTGGTGGAGTTTTCCTCACTGGGGATATTCAAGAACTGTCTGGAAGCAGTCCTGTGCCATGTGCTCTAGGATGACCCTGCTTGGGCAGGAAGGTTGGACCAGATGACCCTCTGTGGTCCCTTCCAACTTTACTGATTCTGTGATTCTCTGAGTTAGCACCAAAATGTCTCCAGTAAAAAGTTTGTTTTGCAGTGCTGTAGCTCACGTGGAGGGTAGGATAAACTGAGTGCTCAGCTGTGGACAGCAAACCTGACTTAAGTCTGGAGGCCAAACATGCCTTGGCCACTTTGCTAATGCCACCCTGTATCTGTTAGCTGAGCCATTCTGAGGTGACTGCCTTTTAAACAACCCCTTTTAACAAGCAAGGAAGGCAAACTTTCAGTCTCAGAGACTTCTCAAGAGGCGTAGCAAAGGGGGCCTGAGGCTGCACTGTCTGTTTTTCCCAGCTCTATCAGTTTGTCTAAGAAAATGTATTACTTCTCCACGCAACGCACGTACCCTTGGGTGATACCAGCCACAGCAGAGTGGCTCCTGCAGCACTGTCACTCTCTGTGTTCTCAAGCACTATGACTTGATTGAGAGCATTTATATCACAGGCAATCAGATATAAAGGCAACTCCTGAGAAAAGGGAGAATATCAGCTCTTCCCGTGTGCTGGGAGGGAAGGAGCACCAGCAGGAGAAGGGATGGAGGTGACGGCCAGTTCTGGTGGGCAGAGCCCTTGGCAGCCAGGCGTGGGTGTGCCGGATACTGCTGGAGCTAGGGACGCTGTACAGAGGTTTGTGTTCACTCTAGGTGTAACTGATTTTGCACACCACATCTGTTCTTAATCTTCTGCCACCATGCCCAGTTAAATATTTCACAGCGCTTTTATCAGCCAGCTCCCAGCTGGGACTGGGAGCTGGTTATTCCAAGGAATTTCCTGCTGCTAAATTAGACTATCACAGCGCAGAAAGGGCTCATCTCCAACTGCAGCATCAGCACATGAGGACTCCTTCCATACCTCACTGTATAGCAAATTCGTTTTATATGGCCACTGCCCCTTTTTAGCAATTATGTAAATCAGTGGTCTTTTGTAGGAAGATGTTCAGGTAGCAAACAGAGCATTAATCAGAGTAAAAAGGTGGATTTAGTCAATGAGACTGAAATTTGGTCCATTACCTGTGCAAGAAAGTTACTTCCCAAAAAGAAATTTAAAATATTTCCATCATCCTATATCTCATCTACCTGGACTTGAGCTAAGCATTTGTCACCATCCCACATCACATCCTTGTCTCTGAATTAGAGAGGCACGGACTTGATGGATGGACCACTCAGTGGATAAGGAATTGGCTGGATGGTCACATTCAAAGAGTTGTGGTCAACGGCTCGATGTCCAAATGGAGATCAGTGATGACTGGCATTCCTCAGGGGTTGGTATTGATCCTCTTTAACATTTTTGTCAGTGACATGGGTGGTGGGATAATGGACTAGAAGCATAGAATCATCAAGGTTGGAAAAGACCTTCAAGATCATCCAGTCCAACCGCCTACCTACATCATCACTAACCCACATCACCCAGCACCACAGCCAGACACATCTTGAACACCTCTAGGGACAGTGACTCCACCACATCCCTGGGCAATCTATTCCAATACCCAATCACCCTGACAGGGAAAAAATTTTTCCTAATATCCGATATGAATCTCCCATGCTTCAATTTAAAGCCATTTCCTCTAGTCCTAAAGTGCACCTTCAGCAAGTTTGCCAACAACACCAAACTGGTGCAGTCAACATGCTGGAGGGAAGGGATGCCATCCAGAGGGACCTTGACAGGTTTGAGAGGTGAGCCCATTCAAACCACATGAAGTTCAACAAGGCCAAGTGCAAGATCCTGCACCTGGGTTGGGGCAAACCCATACACGAATGCAGGCGGGGTGGAGAATGGATTGAGAACAGCCCTGAGGAGAAGGACTTGGGGCTACTGACTGATAAAAAGCTCAACATGAGCTGGCGGTGTGTGTTTGTAGCCTAAAAAGGTAGTGAGGTGGATCAAGAACTGGTTAAAGGGAAGAAGTCAGAGAGTTGTAGTCAATGGGACAGAATCTAGTTGGAGGACTGTGACTAGTGGAGT
>VZRW01006576.1:0-56943 GCA_013398125.1 Aegotheles bennettii
ACCTAATCTAATTTCTAACATATTTCACTTACAATAAAGTTTTCATTTTTATTATCTTGGCGACAAATAGGAAGTGATGTTAAAAAGGGAGAAGGAAAGTTGAATAGACTAAACAATCTGATTTGATAGTTCTAATGACAATTTATTGTGTTTCCATTCTTTTCTGTATTTCCTTTTTTTATAAATTCACCTGTATTTTGATATTAAAGTCTAAACACTCTGTCTAAACACTGGGATAAAAAACCATGCTTTGTTTAAAACAGTGTTTTATTTTCTGAAATCACTCCACGGAATCTTTTTATAGGAAGTTTCTTTCTAACCAACATAATCTGCAATACTGCAAATTATACATAATAATGCATAACCAACAATCTGCAATGACCATGTTGTTACACCTTCAGATAAATTTCCTTCAAATGCACTTCTAACATATATGGGCTTTTTAGCTTGAGTTCTTCTGCCACATATATTCTACATGCAAATTAAGAAAGATTTAAAACATAATCATGAGCAAGCATCTTCACTGGTATTTTAGATGCTTCAAACTCCACCAAGTGTTTGTAGCAAAATGAAAGAAACATTACTAGATATTTAAAGATTTGCTGTGAGATCTCTCCACTTCACAAGGAAGAAGTCAAGAAAGAAATAACAAATCTGTATTTTGAGGCTGCACAGAATCAAGAGTTCTGAATATATCTCAAATGATAATTTTTCCTATGAAAATCAGTGGTTAGTATTCTCTAGATAGAACAGATTTTATTTCATATGAAAGGACAGCTACAAGAAACTGCTCAAAATGTGGGTACATTGACAAGAAATTACAATTAAAATTTTTAAAATTCTGCAATTTTCATAATCTGTAAGAAGCAAAAGTAGGGTTTTTTTCTAGCATTTTTCCTCTTACCTTCACTTGGTCACAGAACTAACATTTTAAAATACAAACTCATACGCACATAAATTGTTATGAAAAAAGACTCGTAACAAATTCCGTTAATTCAGACAGATGTTTTTTAAAACCAGGACAAATTTGGTGCTGCAAACATGTTCCTCTTAGGTTTATTTTAATGTTTTATTATTCAGATATGACAACAACAGATTTAGTTGCAGAATAATGGTTTAATGACATTTCCATGACTGTTTCTCCTAGGACATGACCCAGACCTGGTGGCCTCAACTTTATATCATGACACAGGGGAGATGCATATGCCTGGTTTGCTCTACATCTTACTGTTAACACCTGGCAGTACGTCAAATTTCAGTGGTTTTATCCAGTCAATAAATTAACAACTCTAGATTCTAACAAGCATGACAACTTTTTGTTAAGTAAAAGTCTAAGTAAAAGACTGCTTTTCGAGGGGTGTTTTAAATCTCCCCCAGTCTTCCTTTGTGGTTTCCCCAATTAAAAATTAAAACAGAAAAAAAAGTGAAGACAAAAATTCTACTTTGTTCATTTTTCCCATCATAATAGCTAATATTTTTATAGCACCTACTTTCTATAGGAACCTTAAAGTGCTGTATAAACCAAAACCAATGCAAAAATCACTCTACCCCCAACAAATATGAAGCTATGCATAAAGACAAAGATAGTAATTCTCTAAAAACTCATACTAATACTGTACCTAATTTAAAACAAGAGGAAAATATGAAAGCCACATACCAAATAATAATAATAAAAAAGTAGATAGGATGCCCACAGTGCAAAATGCTGTAATTGTAATCTGGAGGGAAATGTAGGTGCATTACTCTTCAGAAAACTGCAATAGTCTCCTGACAAACTTCTCGTACCTGGACACTTAAGTCTCATCTAGAAAACTGAATAATGTATTGGATCTACGCTGCCACAGTATGTGTTCAGATCAGTAAGGAACATGTTTCCTTCTAGCACCATGTCCTGCATTTTCTATAGTAAGCAATCTCGTATCAAAGGATTTGCCAGCTTCCCTTGTGAACTCTAAAAAGAGAGAAAAATGCTGGGTAAAAAGGACAAGAAAATAAATATTCTGCTTTCACTAAAGACATCTATTTCTGTTTAGAGATTTTTTTTTAAGTAAGTCCTTTGGGAAATCTTGATGAAAAATGAAAACATTTTACTTCAAGTTTCTTGCAGTAATGCTCTATGCTTAAACGACAGTTCTTTCTTTTCCAGCACCAACTCAAAATTCCTCCTCTCCTTTTCAATCCTGGTAAGTGAAGTATTTTCTAAGTATGTTTCTGTGAGATATTGTCAGCATCTCCCTGAGAGAGCAGCAGAGAATAAAGAAAGAAGCAGGGCACACAGTATAAAATGGAGCCTTAGTAAAGATGCTCTGCTTGCACAGTGCAGGAATCAAGAGGGAGAGAGGAATCTCACAATTGCCAGAAGGTATATCAATAGCTCTCTATAGGATTACAGGTGATCACTTTGACAGGGCACAGTACAACTCCTAAATACCATGGGCTGCCTTGGCATTTCCTGACTACAGTTCTATTCCCCTCTCTGTCCTGCTGCACAACTCAGCATCCCAGTTTAAGTCCTGCTCCAGTCACCTCTCAACACTGTCCCCTGCACTGCTCTAGGCAGAAATCTGACAATAATTTATCCTCAGAATATATGTCTCTACTAATCCTTCTCTTTTCCTGGGAAGAGTGCTCTCATACCTTAAAAATAATTTTGTGTAATGATCAGTGGAACATTTTGCCTTGTATTAAATATGATCAAGAAGCTTCGTTTCCATATTGTTCACTATTCATCATCTTCTGATTGTTTAGCACCTTCAGAAAACAAAAAGAGCAAGGCCGACAGCAAAAGTATATTGAATTTTGCAGTATATTTCAAATATTATGAGAAAGCAAAAAGTGATGGCAGATGTTAAGGTTATCTCAGTAACACTAACTCAGCTCTATGTATCTTTGCTGTTATTTATTCTTCAGAGAAGACAATCCTATCAGTTTGAAAAAAGTTGTAGAGTGGAAGCACTGCCTTTGCCTCCTATGAGTGCATAACAGCTTAAAAATCAGCTCACTTGCAACTCCCTAGCCCTGATACATAACATAAGGCAAATAATTTCCCTGTTCTGTGTCTGGCTTTCCCTTCTTTGTTTATCTTTGTCACCTCTTTAAAGTCTTTGAACCAAGCTGTTGCTTTTTTTTTCTGAAATATTCTTACAGCATCTAAGATAGTGAAGTTCAAAATTCCATGGGGACTTCTCAGGCTGCCCAGAGAGGTTGTGGAGTCTCCTTCGCTGGAGACATTCAAAACCTGCCTGGATGTGTTCCTGTGTGATGTACTGTAGGTGACCCTGCTCTGGCAGGGGGGTTGGACTAGATGATCTTTCGAGGTCCCTTCTAACCCCTAGGATTCTGTGATTCTGTGATTCTAATCACTGACCAGCAATTACACAAGTACATTGCATGCAATACACATTCCTTTACTTCAGAGAGCAAAAAGCTTTGTAGGTTGGAAACAAACAGTAAATTCCCTGTGTCTTTAATAAGGCACTGTGATTCTCTCACATGGAATTCTCATTGATAAACCAGGAAAAGACTAGAGGATCTACAAAATACAAAGAAAAAATTAATTAACTGTAGTTACATGTCTCAAAGAAGGCAGTTGTGACGGAATGCAGTAACAATCTGCAGAAACAGAGAAATCTGAATCATAATAATTTGTTCTCTATTGTGAGTGTAAACAAAACAGGAAGAATTAGGCTTCAATTATGGTAAGAACTATTAAGATACTAGAAAACTCTTCCATACAGGAGATACTCAAAAGCTGGTTGAGAAGACTGCAAATTTAAAAATTATTAGATGTGCATTCCCAAGCACATACATTTAGTGCCATCTCTTGGATCATGGAAAGGTCTACATAGCTTCTTCAATTCTCTTGCAGTCTTATTTTACATGATCCTGTAACCTATTTATTTTCTTCTGTGATTTTGAAGAAGAGTATTGCAGAAAAACCATATTCCAATTATCTGATGTATTTCAAATTCACATATTCTAGAAACCCATGTGCATTCTAGGACACAAAGCACACGAGTAGATAATGGAATTAAATGTGAGGTTTGATCATTATCACCTTGTTAACTCTAAAAGAATAAGAAAATGACTGCCCAGATAGTAGACAGAATTAAAACCCCTGCAAAGAATTAAAATATTATTGTGCTTTTTTTCTCTTTTTGTGCTGTAGAGTTCTAGAACTATATCAATTTCCAAGGTATTCCTCTTCCAAATAACTCCTTAGCATACTCCAATGAGATTTTTACAGTGATAAATATTCAGATTTAAGTTAGAGGAGTTAACAATTCAAAAAAGTTGTATATTACTTTTCCACACCAATTTTGAATTTGCGAAGACCAGCTGTTGCTGTTTTGCAGAAACAGTTTTAGACAAAAAAAAGTATTTTTAAAGTTACAGAAATCAATAGAAATCTGTAAAGAAAGATCTGAAATAGCCATCTTTTTCCACCTAAAAAGTTTATGTGAAGCAGGGCTTAGGATGATAGCTTAAAGATTTAGCTTAATTCCTGTAAACACTATGATGGATCTCTCAATGGTAAACTGATTCACCCAAATCAGACACCTGTCCTTCCTTTCTGACTATGCACAAACCAACAGAAGCTGCTAGATGCTCTTATTAATTTAGGAACCAACCTGCCTAATCCTTGCTTGAGGGTGATGTCTGCCAGAGAAAGTCTGGCTCTCAAAAGACCTGAAAGCTTTTCTGTGGCTGGTTATTGTGAGCAGTGAAAACTAAGTATGAAGATACGCTATCTTAAATTCTGCATTATGACTTTGCTCCAAGGAAGGAGAGGATAAGCTTTGACAAAAGAAAAAAATATTAAAGGAGAATATTTGGACAAAGTTGTAATTTCATAACATGCACTGTGCAAGGACAGAGACCTGGGTACAACACAGATACTGTTTATATCTGGTAATTTTAACATTGTTATTATATGATTTCTAGCATAAACTAATTTATTCAATTCTTTATTGAAAGACAGGAGCTATGAAATAAATGGAAGTAAAACCTGCTGCAGTCACATCTGACATAAAGCAGTTGGGTCTGCTTCACATGGCTCCTCCATTTTACAGTTATTCATTACTGGTACTGTCTTTCAACACATCTGCTTTCCAAGACTTTGAAGCACAGAACATAGGGAGTGTAAAAATATGCAGTTAGTTTGAAAAAAGATTTAATGAAAATATGAAAAACATTCTGCCATATTTTGCTGATTTTACAGATTTATTTTTTTCAAAATCAGTAAGGTTGTTGGCAATCTCAACAGCACTGTTTTACTGGTACGTGGCAATGAAACCATTTTACACACCGTCTGAATCACAGATCATTTGTTCACAAGTGCTCAGTTAAGTCTCCTGTTGGTCAATCACATTCTAAAGATCAGGAGTAACACTGTGGAGTGACAAAGATTTCCCACCTATTCCTTTTATCGCACTATTAAGTGTAAAATTAGGTTGAATATCCAGTAGGGTTAAAAGGGTTAAAAACATGAACGATGCCAAAGGATGCAACTATATCTTCAGGTAAAGAAAAGCCTGTGGTTGCCTTGGAAAAATGAATTCTCTGACAACACTTACTTGGTGCAAGGAGAATGTGTGTTTTAAGATTATATTTCTTAATCTTTGCCTGTGCTTTTGGCTACCACTTTGCATTGCCAGCTCATTCAGACTTTTTCCTCTTCTGAATATATATTCATCAGACTCTGATTTTCTATTCTTTGCTCACGAGATCTAATTTCATTCTGTTTGAAAGTTTTCATAGACAGTGGAAAGCATACCACACAAGCTAACTTTTTAGACACTTAAGTTCAGAGGTTAGTCTCCTTAAGCTCCCTGGATCAGCAAAAAAAGAGCTAGTTTTCTTTAGAGAGTGATTTTTATCATAATGTGCATGCTACAGAGGTTCTTAATGTACATGCTTCAAATCACCCTCTGGAGGGACCACTCCCTCACAGAAGACTGTACGGAATGCCTATGCAGCCTGGCTGTCCCAGACATCTAAGCATGGTTGTCATCTTCACCTTTTTTATCTAGCCATCTCCTTGTACAGCTGCTAGTTCACTCCATTCACAGAATCACAGAATCACAGAATTCTAGGGTTGGAAGGGACCTCGAAGGATCATCTAGTCCAACCCCCCTGCCAGAGCAGGGTCACCTAGAGTACATCACACAGGAACGCATCCAGGCGGGTTTTGAATGTCTCCAGCGAAGGAGACTCCACAACCTCTCTGGGCAGCCTGTTCCAGTGCTCCGTCACTTGCACAGTGAAAAAGTTCTTCCTGATATTCACATGGAACCTCCTATGCTCCAGTTTGCATCCATTCCTGTCCTAGAAATCTTGTAACTTGTTTCCCTGGCACTGCTAGTTCACCTGTACACTAGAGAAAGAAGGCTTTAACAAGTTAATCTAAACCTAGACCAATTGAACAGCCTGCTGATACTGAAAGGGTTGCTCCACATTTGCCAGCTCCAGGCCATGCAGTTCTTCATTATGTTGGACTCAACACAAGGCATACATCAGACTTTTGCTAGCTTAGCTTCCCATTTTGGCAAACTGAATAGCCCACTGAGAGAAGGTGCATAAGGTGCAGAAATATACAACTTGAAGGTTGGCAAGCGGAACTACTGCCTTAGAGGCAATAAGCTGTTAAACCATTCCAGACTATTTTGTTTGCCTGCCCTGGTAAATACAGATGATCAGTGTGTTAAACAAATCTTATCAATTATAACAACAATGATCTGAAAAAGGGAAGCCTACATTTAAACTCAAAATAGAAAATATGCTTCCTAAAGCCACGGGATTTTGAAACCTCATATCCTGTTAGTCCATGTGAGAAATATTCAGCAAGTTGCAGAGTAGAATGAGGTCTTTGTACTTGTCTGACATCTCTGCATTCCTACTTACAGCTCTAAGACACTGTCTCCCAGGGATTCCTTCCTCAATCTCCCTCCTCTCCCATAGTCTATAGCATTCTGGGTTTATGGGCCTGGTTCTGTAGCATGTACATGGTTGGTTGACTGGCCAAACAGAACAGTAAAATTTGGCTTACATTAAATAAAAGCCAGTAATCATGTTGGGGTTTTTTTTTTCCTCCACCAGTCACCAATTTTCACAACACACAGAAACTTCTGTCTGCGACGCTGTCATCATTGGGCTGAGCTGGAGGTAACCCTCTTCATAGTAGCCTGTATAGTGCTGTGCTTTGGATTTGTGACCAAAATTGGACCAAAACCTTGCTGCATGTGTTTGAAACTGTTCAGTAGATTCAGTTATTAATGTGGTGACCAACAGAAAAAGCCTTGTTCCTAAGAAAAAAAATCTACAATAAACATCTCCACAGCTAATATGAACAAACTGATACAAATTTCATTCCTCTAAATGCATGCAAAGAAATAAAATAAAAATTTAGTTACATATTTGCAGTTTTAGAGAGATGGGGAGCTAGAATAATAATGATAAATAAAAATTCTACATCTCTGCCAGTTCCTTTCCTTATGTACCAAGGATTTTATCTGGCATTTTGAGATACAAACAACAAAATTCTATTTTTGTATGTTACATTTGCATTTTTATAGCATCTGAAGCTGCACTGGCCATTGGTCTTGAGCTAATATTATTTACTATTTTTGTAAGAGTCTTTCTTTACTTTGGAAAAGAAAATAAAACTGATAACGCACTTTATAATAAAATTCAAAAACAACATCACTGCAGTTTTAGAAGTTAAAGCATTTTTCCTATAAGTAATCAAAATTCTAGCTAGGTTATTGAAGTCAACAGTTTCTCAAATAAGAGAAGATTTTCCTTTTTTATTACTGTTTTTGCATTTGTGTTACAAGTCACACTGTCTCACACTCTGTTGAGTGGTATTATTGAGAGGTAATCAGCAAATACCTGTAGTACAATAAAGCACTCATTTTGTTTGCAAATAACAGTCTGTATCTTGAAGTATTCTTAATGCAATTAACAAACTACTGGAATAATTCACAGAAAACCAAAAAGTTCAGATGCGCCAAGGTATGCATAAATTAATATTATTCAAGGATATCACTAAGAGAGAACAAGCCAGTCAGGAAGTTGTCATCAGGTGTATACCTTTATAGCAATAACATGATCAACACTAGCAGCTGTGTTTAAATATCAAACATCTGACAGTGTTAAGAAGAGCTTTTTCTCCATATAAGTGGAGAAAAAGTATACATACAGTATGCACAATGGAAGTGCAAATTACACATTACTACTTCAACTACATGTGGTCCAGCATCTGTAGACAAGCAAGTCACTTTGCATTCTTTTTTCTGCTTGAGTTTGCTAATTAATGCAACAGGGTAATTCTAGACTGAGATGTCAGGAATTCAGTTGAGATCACCATTGTATTTACAAGTAATAATCATAGAGCAATGAATAAACTAATACTATCTTCATATACTTGAACTTTCAAATTTGAGCAATCCAAAGAAATCCTGCATTTCAATCTTCCATTCCAGTATTATTTTCTATACAAAAAACAAATGTTGTAATCATTTAAAAGCATACTGGTTTCATTTTTTATCTTGTCAGCAGTAAAATCTAAGTAACATACTGATTTTTTTAATAAAGAATGGGGAACATTTTTCTGTGATAAAAAGGTTTTCAGCACCCTATTTAATTCTTGATGCACAGTAGAGTCCCTCTTACTTGTGAAGCAAAGCTTCAGTAGAACCCAAGTCCTCAAATTCAAGATCAGTAAATGCCATACTGTGCTGTTTTAGCTAAAATAAGCACATCTTTTAACATATATAGCATCATTTATCACTCTCCTTTAATCTCAACACTAAACTGAGAACGTATGATTTGTTTTAGAAAAAGAAAAACCCAAAGAAATACATGACATTTTTGACCGATTCCCAATGTCCAAGCTTTATAGACTTAGTCCGAATGCACAAGTCTTAAGCACAGACCTTTAAACAACATTTCCATAATATTCACTTCTATGTTTCTGTTCTTAATATGAATAAAACAGCATGAAAACATCTTCCAGAATTAGTTCTTTATAAGTACTTTAAATAAAGAACTAAATGTAAATGGAAATATATTTAACTAGAAATAATTGAATCATTGCTTCCTCTGTCACACTAGTTACTAACATGAAAGGCCCCAAAATATGAAATCAGCTCCACCAAACTTGCATTTTAAAAGGTGTATTCAATGATGTATCTGTTACAAAAGTTATTAACCTCAGTAACCGAAGGCATACGGTGTCATTTATTAAAAAAAATATAAAAATCACTCAGTCAAGATGCTATTCTCCCTCTGTTCTTACATACACACCGCTGCTGAAATGACCTGTGACAAAGCAGTAAGTGAAACAGGATTTTCAGGCAAATGTTTCTGTCATTTTTCCTTAAACCAAGCACCCCCATATTGACAAACAGTAATTTCTGGAGGAAGGCTTTACTACCAGAGACACTACAACCTGGGTCTTCTCCTACAGAAGAACTCAGAATTGAAACTGACCACATAAATGTGTTTATAACCATGCAGAACCCACCCTCTCTCTCAGGACTGCTGGAGTACAACTCCATGGCTTAGTGTGTTGCAATGATTTGTGCAGTCTCCTCTAGATCTCTCTCTCATTCTCCATCACCTCTGAGGATTAGCCTCTCAAGTTTGCTGTTCTCAAGTCTCCCACTCTCTGCTTGCATTGCACATCTTTTTGTTTCTTTCTCTTTTTCTCCCTTATGCTCAGCCCACCCTGCCCTATATTCCAGAATCGTCTTTGCTGACTGTGCAGTTACTGTGAGGAGAGCCATCATCTTGTGGAGGACACAGCAAATATGTCATGCTCTCTACTCTTCCACAGTCTTTAAGTGGAATGTATACATATATTCCACTTAAATATACATATACACATGTATATATATGTAGATACATAATGCACGATATATATACATTACAAAAATATCAGATGCCAAATGACCTGTAGAATGAGACAGGAGAATATTTGTGAGACAAACTACCAAATTTGAAATACAATCTAAACAGTTTAATGAAGTTTTAGGAATGTTTTAAACTACTGACATTTATGTGAACAAGGATGAACAAGGAGCTCCTGGACAAACTTAAACAGAAAAAGGAGGCCTACAGAAGGTGGAAGCAAGGACAGGTAGACTGGGAAGAATACAGAGAAATAGTCCAAGCATCCAGGGATCAGATCAGGGAAGCCAAAGCCCTGATAGAATTAAATCTGGCCAGGGACATCAAGGGCAATAAGAGTAGCTTATATATCAGTGATAAAAAGAAGACTAGGGAAAACGTAGGCCCCCTCTGGAAGGAAACGTGAGACTTGGTCACCCAGGATATGGAGAAGACTGAGGTTCTCAATGACTTTTTTGTCTCAGACTTCTCCAGCAAGTGCTCAAGTCACACTGCCAAAGTCACAGAAGGCAAAGGCATGAACTGGGAGAATGAAGAACCACCCACAGTAGGGGTGGATCAGGTTTGAGACCACCTAAGGAATGTGGTGACACATAAGTCCATGGGACCTAGATCATCTAGTTCCAATCCTCCTGTTATGGGCAGGGACAATTTCCACTAGACCAGGTTGCTCAAAGCCCCGTCCAATCTGGCCTTGAATGCTTCCAGGGAAGGGGCATCCACAGCTTCTCTGGGCAATCTGGGCCAGTGTCTCACTGCCCTCGCAGTCAAGAATTTCTCCCTAATAGCCAATCTAAATCATTTAGCACTATACTTTATGGATGTGCAACAAAAAGCTATCTGCATATATTTCACCAAGATCCAGCAGTAATTGGCACTGTGACTAGTGTGGTCAGATGCCAACGTCTTGAGTTATTTGTTACCTTAAAGATACTATGACACGAAAATAGGGCAGGTAATGAAAGAAAGCAGGGAATATAAAGTAAATAAATATGTAATAAGACTTAGCTTGATGCTTTATATTCTTAGGCAGTGGAAATAGTCCCATTTTCTTTCCAGAGTAATACAGTCCTTGTTTATCCTTAATGGTTGTAGGCACTTAAATGGAATGTCAAAGTCATCCTAGGTCCTTTTTTAATCAGAAGAGGGAGAAAAAAAGCACCTTCATAACATGATTCAGGTGTTAGGATTGAGTGACTGTATTTTTCCATCAACTATGAAAACAAATTACAGCAACTATGTTCCTGGTTTAGCCATTTCAGTTTTGTGCCTGTGGGATGAGCAAAGTCATATCTATGCTGAACACATAAATAAATGTTGATGGTTTTTAGCTTCTGCAGGCCCACCATAGCTCACGCATCTTCTTGATCTTCAAAATAATAAAATGAAAGTAAGTTAAAACATTCCTCAGGGAAAGCACAAGGGTTGTAGAAGTGTCAATAAAAAACTAATTTGCTCTACCGAATTTTTATTACAAGTCACCCTTCACAAAATTCCTAAAAACAACAAAAAAAACCCACTCCAACACAGTTTCCCTGCATATAAACAGCAAAGTATGGAGCCCCATTTACACTCACAGATGCATACAAGGTTACTCAAAGTGAAGATGAACAGGGCTCTATTAACCTGTATCAGCTGAGGTCTATGTGGAGACAACTGACCAACCTTTTTTCAAAATAGCCTGAGAAACAAAAGCAGTATATTGACAGTAGCATCACTGGCATCTCAGCTGTCACACTGTTAACCCAGCGACACTATTTCAAAAACAAGAGTTACCTCACTCATTCCTCATTGCTGTCTGCCAACTGGAGAGCATGCACCAGCAACAAACTCCTTTTCCTTTTTTTTTCCCCCCTTTTTCAGAAAAAATGCCAAAAATTCCTTTGCTCTTTCTCCACAATACTACATCAGCCCACTGCTTGTATGTTATGGGTTTTCTGTGCACTGGAGTCTGGTTTTCATGGTTTCATTGCAATCTTCAATCTCACCTTTACTTGTGACAAAAATCTGAATTGATTTTTTTATCCAGACAAAAATCCAAAACAGTCAGGTGTAATGTTTATCGTCTCACTGTAGCAGCGTTACTCATTTTCAGTATTGAAACTGCATAAAGCTGTTCCAGCATCACTAAAAGGTAAATATCCAGAAGCTGTATCTCATAAAATGATAAAAAGCATGTCTCCAAATTTTAGCAAATGATATCATTGAAGTTTACAGACTGAAAAAATGCAGGCAAATGACCAAGGAAAAAGAAAAGATAGAAGAAAATGTGAAGTACTGATTTACAACCTGTTAAGAAGCTATAATGAATGCTGGCACAATCCATGAACAGGACATTCTAGACCCATTGTGAAGAATTATTTCATTGGACTCTGCCAACAAAAACAAGTAATGCAGGCCTCAGCAATCTCTAGACTCCTTCCAATAAAGAGAAGTGATCGATCAACAATATTATATTTCCAAGGGTTTTGTTCCTCTTCCTTAATAAATTCTATTAATAAAGTCATTCTTTGGTTTTCTGTTAAATCAAGACAGGAAAATGCATAGTATCAAAAATCTGCTCCAGGAAAGACAGAACAATGACAGGAAAAAGCAATTTATTCAGGAAAAAGAGATGGCATACTGGATTGCTGGGTTTGGACAACGGAACAGCTTGACCAAAAGTTCTTTTGTTTCTTGCAACACATATGCTGCAGTTAACAAGCCATAAATCACAAAAGCAAACATATAAATTGCTGGTTGGAATAACAAAACAGATTTCCTTGTTAGATTACCATATGATATGAAACTGAATTCTAGTTCCTGGCTTGCAAAAAACCAATTTCCCTCAAGTTACAATGTTTTAACCACCAGCTACATCCTAGAACTCCTTTTATTTTGAGAGCTGCTTTTATTTTATCTGAAGTGTAATACACAGCTTGTGTTCATGCAACATACAATTAAATATATTCAGTTCTACTTTGTAGTTACTCCACTCTATGTTGAGATGAGTTAAAATAAAAAGATGATAAGAAGAGTAGCCTGAATCTTGTAACACATATGATCTCTCTGTTTTCTTTAAAGGCAATGAAGTTCTTCTTTATTTATTCTTTTACAGTTCTTTTATATTTATTCTATTGTATATTCAATATATAATAATATAATATGATTATGTATTATTATATATAACAATACCATTATAATGATATAATTATATTATATATAATTATATATAGTAATATAATTGTATAAAATTGTAGATTTGGAATTTTTATTACATTGTATTTCTTTTATATTTATTCTTTTACATTTTGGCTTAATTTTGATAGCGGCAGAATGTGGTCCATATCTAATTAAAGAGGAAGAGTTCATTTTGCTTAGGTGTCTGGTCTACCATCTTGATTAATTGTAGCTTTGGCCAGGCTTTCCAAAACTGCTATATGCCTGAAAAATTCTGAAAAGGATATCTCCACAGCCCCTAGCTATATATGCCTGTAATTATTGCTAAAGATTTAACTGAAAAAGTTTTCTGAAAAGTTTTCTCTGATTATATACTATATTGGATAGAGAAATCACAGTTCTGCACTTCTGGCTGCTGAGAAATATGACACTCTTCTCCCAGCTTTAATTAATGTTTCTGTGCTGAACACATACATTATAGCTTATTACTATAAAGTCTGTGAAAATGGACAGAAATGGGGTGAATCAATATCCTTAATTCAAAAGAATTTTTAGCTACATAGAAATTCAGATATGTAGCAAATGAATTATTTGATAGCACTTTGCAAAAAGATCAATTATATATTGCACTGGACTCCCTTCTTGAACCACACCTAATATAATATGAAGTCACAACCGTTGCTACTCAGGTTGAGTCAGCAACAGCAAAATGAGATCTTAAATGTAGAAGAAGCCCTGCTTAAGTGATTCAGTGGCTACAGATTAAACCTTTAAGCATGGATTATTGAAAATTACAAGACTGCAAATAGAAAAAGAAAACCTCAATAAATTCAATATAAATAGAAACAATAATGCTACTTCTGTGAATCTATGCAATACATTACAAGTTACACCATATGTTATCCACAGGAAGCCCAGCTCAAACATTTCAGGAATATTAGGCATTTTGATAAAGTTTGTCATTATACTCTAGCTAAGCAACACATAACTGCCAGATATTACCTACTGCTTTAAATTGGGATAGAAATAGTTCCGGTATGTCATGAAGGAAATGATATGTAGTGTTAACGTTCCTAGCCTATCAGGAGAACAAGCTGATATTGTTAAGCATCAGCTAAGCTGTCTCAATGGATAACATCTGTTCATTTGCAGTGCTTTAGAGTAGTGATCTTCAAACTATAAGTTATAGAGCACAGTGCTCTGTAACTATTTATTAATTCAAAGATTCCACAAGACATCATGGGGAAAACCCCAGTGAGTAAATGAGGTTTATATATGCTAAAAAGCATATGCAATAAATACCAAATTTCTAAAAGCAACCTTAGGTCCAATAGGATAACAGTTAGTTGCTCAATATTTTCTGCGAACAAAAGGGGGAAAAGTTACATTTGGAAGTGCAGCCTTTCTTGAACTTAAATTATTTATAAAAAGACACTCAATTCTTACAAAAGTTCCACTACCAAAATGAACTTTAAGTTTCATGGATAAATGTTTGATACATTCATTTTTAATAGTAAATATTTTATGCCTCAAATATAAATTGTCTCAAATTGACTGTCTACATAGTTTGATCCTGTGTTAAAATCACTGTGATAGCCAGCATCTTCCAATATGGACTGAGACCAACCCTTGGAAAACCACTGTATTTCTGTCAACATTTTGATAACCAAAGGAAGAACAATCTCATTATTCAAAAGTTCTTGCTTGTGAATGAGCTAGCCCCTCCTAGCCCATTGCATCTGCAAAAAAACTGCTCTCAACCTTGATCACTACTGAAACCTTCACACTAGAACACCTCTTTTCTGTTCTCACAGAATTGGACTCTGCAGTCTCTCAAAACTACAGTTTCTCTGAATAGAAAAATTATTTTAGAATTCTGTCCCAGCAAAACCAGCCTGATAGCTAGAACTAAATGTTCAAGTTTGAAGAAGCTCTTAAGGTTTATGTTATTCACACTAAGACATTGATGGCTCAGGTAGCGTTATCAAACATTTTCTGTTGACATGATTTAGCATGGAGAAAAAAGTGATTGACATTTGTAAGCTAACTTCATTATAATATACATGTTTGTCACTACGCTATTATTCTGATAGATTACTTCATTAAATGGCCAAAAATAGGATTTTTACATGACAAGTCACATCTGCTGCTGTATTCTCCTTTCTCTCTACTGGCTTTGTCAGAAACAAAACCACATAAAAATTATATCCAATTATAGATCATAATTTACTTCCTTCGAATTTGAAACCTTTCTGAGATAAAAGAATCTGGCACAAGAGATCACCAGAGTACTACTCTGAAGTCAATAAAGACATCAATTGCTTCAATAGGATAAATCTCTCTGAAAGATATTTCACGCCCTGATAATCTGCAGGGAAAATATTAGATAAACTCACCATGAACTTTTTATAAATTTACAGAGCTATGTAGTTGTACAATACAGAGCATCCCCATAAGCAATTTGCTCATAATTCTTCACCTTTTCTTCTTTAGTTCAAAGTCTGATCTGTGTTCTGCCAAATTCAGAAGACTCCCTATTGGGTGTAGAACATTACCACATACTTAGGGTAACAAGTTTTAGTATGAAAAGTGTCACAGTGGTGAGTGCTGTTTTCTGTCAAGTGCCGACTTCTCAATTTTGATGCAAGACAGAAGAGTGCATTGTTTACATGAAATGATCTCTGCATTGGCCTTCATTTGTCTTGCGAAAACATAGGAATGCTTTCTCTCTGATTTCCTTACATACATGGAAAGTACTTGTATCACCATTCAGATCTGGCTGCACACAAGCCCTCTACAACTTATTGAACTTGAAAAGGATCAGAAGAAAGAAGACAGGCATAGCCACTAGCACCACAACTTTTAGCGCTATTGGAATGCTTCGGATAACTCATCAGTATTTCTTAAAAGAAAGACACTCAGGGTATAATCTAATCTCTCACACAGTATTAGTCCTATCTAGTTTCCAGCAACCTCTCCAATCTCTTCAGGCAGAATTAGCTGATTTGAACTTCATTGTTATGGAGATTAACATTTTAATTTCTTTTCAAAGTGAACTTCAAAAATCCAGTTACACAAGCCATATTTTTCTGTCAAAGCTTTGGAAATAAATAAGATTTAATGTGTCTTTCAGATCTGTTAAAGAATAAACATAATAATTCAGAGTTCTGTTTGAGGTCAAGTGCTAATCATGGCAAGCAGACATGCAAGACCAGAAGACAGAGCTTTGTACTCTCTGAAAGATAAACAAGAAACTCCTCAGAAAACAACGGTGACTTTTTTAATTTGAGAAAGCCACCAGCAGGTCATTTCTGTTAATGACGACATGGATAAGAAAAAAATCTTGCGTCATTCACATTTGCATTATATTTGAACAAAAAAGAATCTTCGAAATTACACAACTGTATCTTTTAGATTCAGAATTCCTGTAGAGTGGGAGGTACACAACTACATACTCATCTTCTCTTCAGCTTCACAGAGCATTAACAGGGAAATATGACAAATCTTTTTAGATGCCCATCATCCAAGAATGATGTGGCTGAATTACATTCAATGCTTTAGGTATTGTAGTGGAAGTGTATAACTACTTTTCTTTAGCTGGTAGACTGTTCTGTGAAGTGAGGTCAGCCATAAGCAGGAGCCTTGGAAGATTTGCACTCAGTACTGATTTAGTTATTTTCATATAGATATTTTTGTGACATAATTAAAGAACTGGGAGTTAAATTAAAAACAGAATAAAGTCTGTGATAAAGAAAGGTATCAGTGGCAGTGATCCTGGAAGAATCTCTTGCAAGAGCAATATTTACACTAAGGTAGTGAAAGAACATTTTATATGTGCCATCACAAGACTATGACAACAAGATCTTTATTGCTCTGTGCTTCAAATTCACTATTTGATTTGCCCTTTACTCAATATTTCAGTTAGCTTATTGGTATTACAGAAAACGTTCATCACATCCTTAATATCAACATTGTAACTGCCTGGTAGGTATAAGATGCAAAAGAAATTTCATGAGCAAACAGACAGTCAAAAATTTTCCCATCTCCCAATAACAACCACAGATTACCAAGGAAAAATATACTAAATTGGAATTTAAAAAATAATTTTAAAAGAGGAAATTAAAATAAAAAATATGATAGAAATTAGGCAGTATAAATTTCTACTAAATCACCTGAAGTAAAACTGAGTGGGTTGAAGTATGTATACAATATGGCCTTATCAATTGAACAAAAATACTGCTAAACTGCGACCAAGATCATAACACATGTTGCATTAGTGAGACTTTGCAGTTTATTATGTTGTTGTCAGAATCCCCTTAGTGTATAAAATGGGCACTTTGCTAATCCACATATTTATAATACACAAAACACTCTTAAAGTCTATGCATTTGTCAACACATATTTAAGAGAATTGTTGTAGTAAGGTCTCAGGTTGACTTCATTACATTTGCAAAGTATGCCACATTATACTACCGCATAGTATCTTAGTAGATGTAACTTCATAAAAGCTAGGCATGATCAGGATCTACTTAGGAGTTCCAACATCACGATTTAAAATTTACCTATAACAAGCCAGACAAATGAGTAATTTTTCAACAGATTTTTATTTGTAAGATGAACTCTGAAATCCAGACTTAATGTATACATTACTGCTGCTCAATGAGAGCTGGATCAAACTCATTTTATACCCACCTTAAAAAAAAAATGGCCTAGTTTTATTACTGCAAGGCCATCAGTACCCTGTGGCAACTGTAATTTTCAGTCTTATGTTAAGACATGTAAATATCCCATACAACACATGAGAAAGATTAGCACATTAAGTATGGGAAAACGTGAACATACCAAGCAGGAAGCTACCTAAGCTTGGTGGACATAAATCTTGAGAAGAACATCTTTAAAAAAAAAAAAAAAGACTGGAATGAATCTTCTACCTTCTCTATAGCCAGTCATCAATCACATCTAGGGATCAGGTGTCTACACCTAGCCCTTTCTTAGAGAACTGCTTCAAAAAGTGAAAAAGCAGCCCATACTCAAGCCCAGAAACTCAGTGGCTAAACCTATCTCCTATGTAATGGGAGGGGAAAAAAAAACAACCAAACAAAAAAAACTCCAAACATCTCAACAATGCCTCTTTTGCCTTATTATGTGAAGTATTTGTACTTCCAAGAGAGCACTTCAACTGTCTGTATTTAAATGTAATTTGTAATTGCCTCTGTTCTGTATTAGAGCATTCACTCACTGTGAAGACCTCAAAACTAAGTCTTAACATGTGTGTCCTAATCCACTTTACTAAAGAGCCAGCTATGCGTACCCTTGTCTATAGGTCGGTAAATATTCAAGTGTGAAATCTAGAATATCTTCACAGCAAGACGAGCTAAGAACCTTACATAAGTGTCATATAAAAAGCAACTGAGATGCATATAACCTCTATTTCAATCCCTGATAAAAGATTTTGTAAGCAAGAGGTGTGAGACCACCTTCCGTTACCCAAGCAAATGCTTTAATCAATGGGCTTAAAGCAGACCTACACAGCATCTCATTACTCTCAATGCTTTATGTTGTTTCCACAGACTCATCCTGACAAAACCAATAAGGTTATGCAAGAGCTTGGGTGACTGGAACCTTTATGTTATCATGACAGTGGGGCCTGCTAGCACTTGCAAAAATATACAAGCTTACAGACCTTTATGAAGGTATAACTGAGATAATTGAAACAGGAACAGATTAGGTCAGAGCACTTAGATTGGAGGTACACTTTCTTCAGTAGCTAATAGCTAATTGTATGTTTCTAGAGATGGCCAAATAGGACTTTTTTAAAAATCACTTTTTATCACACAATTAGACCTACATAGCTTCTGAACTACAGATAGTGCACATCCAGTGAGCTCTGAGCACAAGCATAATGAGCTATATTCTGAACAGAAACACATCCATGATCTCTCCGTAGAACCCTTACTGACTACTGCAGTTCAAAAAGGTTGTTCAGAGAAGTGTAATTTGATGACCTTTATTTTGTGTCCTCTATATATTAATTTAATACCTTTGTTTAGTGGGATGAAAAAAGTATTTAAAATGCTTCAACTTCCTAGCAGTTCAGCTGTGTTTCTCTCTGCACTGGTTTTACACCATCTGGAAGAACACACCAGGTGAAGGGCAATGGCACAAAATAACTGTGATAGGCCAGTGTGATAAACCGATGCCTTTACACAGTTATATATACTTTACACATTATAGTGCATAGAATAGTACAGAAGTGTTTGTATTATTTGTATTCAAATTAGGTTACTAGAAAATAGGGGAAAATGAATGGTAAGTTAGACTGTGTCAGAAGACAGAGATACATAGTGATGAAATATCAAGAGAGAACACTTCTGATTATAATTTTCTTCAGAACAAGTCAGTATCTACTTTCAGTCTTTGTCTGGGATACAATATATAGCAGCAAAATCTCAGCAGAGCACGATTCACACATTTCAGCAGATCAGCATAAGGACTGTTACACGCCTTCAGAAGAAGTTGATATGAGTTGTAGATTTCATTACTTTGTGGGTGGAATCACAGACAAGATATGACTTCTCTGCATCAGATTCCATCAGCTAGCATTATCATTTACAGATTTATAACTCTTCAAATGCACTGGATATGCAAATCTGTAGGCAACAGTAGCATATTTCAACTATTTAGTAGCTCAAAAAGTACATTCTATACAGCATTTCACGTACTAAACATTTGTATGCTTGCCTCTCATTTCTCACTTTCAGGTTTAGTAAATGAACTCATTAAATCCTTGAAAACAAAACCAAGTAATTTGCAACTTATGATAGGTTAATTCATTAAGATATTAAGTGTACTTTTATTAAAATCTTGTAAATTCATATTGTAAGTCAATGTTCATGTTATGGTTTAAAGAACTGCATCCATATCAGTTTTAAGTGAATATTACTGGGTTTCTCATAGGCAAAGCAGAAACAATAGCTAAGATTGGCTTTTGCCCCGAACTGTATCTAGTAGGATACTTGTAGATGCATAGTTTTTTCTTATCACAGGCACCTTTATCACTTCAATACTAAGGCTACTTCTCTGAATATGACATAGGATAGCACTTTTGTTCCATATTCAGTATCAAAGGTGATAGATATCAGTCCACCTGCTAAACTGTGTTTTCTCCAAGGGATATATTATTATAACATTCATAGAGTTAATCAGCACAAACTCAGTATTGGCTTTTTATGTTGAAATTTATGTTTTCCACAGAAAACAATAAGCAATACATACGGAACTGAATAGGATATTTGAAAGTTAAACTCTGTTCAAGAACACAGCATAACTATCTGTTGCCAAAGACAAGGATAAAAGTTGCATCATCTAAACTGGCAAATAACTAGAAATAATACCATTTATAACTTTAAAGAAAAGAAAAACTGACACAAATATGAGGATAAGCACCACTGAAAAGGATTGGCTAGTTTCACATGTCCTAAAAAGACTTCTTGTTACAAGCAACTTATACTGGTCTACAGATAACAGATCACTCAAAGCGTAAGTAAGCATCAATAAGGCAGTAACCTATACATAAGG
The DNA here is from genome assembly GCA_013398125.1 of Aegotheles bennettii. Lineage (NCBI taxonomy): Eukaryota > Metazoa > Chordata > Aves > Caprimulgiformes > Aegothelidae > Aegotheles > Aegotheles bennettii. The sequence continues at coordinate 20,650 of VZRW01006576.1, forward strand.
TTATGAACTAGAATCACTAAATGGTGTGACAAGTGGTTTGCCAGTATTAAATTTGCTGAAAAATTTTAACATCAGCAGGTTCTAGGCTATTGCTATAAGAAACATTTTATTTTCTTCTTTTCATAATCCTCTGAATTCCATAGTTTTGAAGCGAAATACTCATTTTGATCACAGTACACAATCAAGTGTAGTGATGTACCTTGTAATAAGAGGAATACTAGGGAATAAATAATTTATTGGGTCATGGAGTAGAAGTAGATATATTGTATGATTGTCCTCCAGGTTACAAAAGTCTTACAACCCCCAATCGCATACCCCAGTCCAAACAGTTAATGGTTACTGGAACACACACTGTTTATGCCTTTCCTTCCTGCAGCATTACCAGTCCAGATTGCCTTTCATCTCTTAGTTTCATTCTTCCAAGAATAAGGCATACTTATGCTAAACCATACGTGTAGGTATGCTCATGTTATGCAGGTCTGGTCACCTCATTTTCCAGTCTGAAGGATACAGTGTGATGAACCCTGCACCCTTATGTGCCTAGGTTTCCTTTCAGCCTGCTTGGGTGGGACAACACATACCCTAACCTCTCCCAACACTCGGGACAAAACCAGCATGGTGACCTGCTCAGTGCATACATAATAAACACAGACATAACTATGAAATACAAACATGATGATTTGCTGGAACACGTGATTCAAAGGGATCATTGGGCAATTTTCCATCAGTTACATTTGTTAAAGTAAACTCTCTAGAGTGATACTAGAGTGATACTACCCCCAAGTCAAAGTTCAGAGCACTTGTTGGTAACAAACATGTTAGTAACAAAATAGCAATAAAACACTGGAAAACAAGATTTGTAATATTCTTTTTCCTCCCATGCATGGGCAAATAATCTAGGGAATGTGAATGCTATGGTAGCATGGTAAAGATAGATAATTTACAGAAAAAGTTAGTAGTAGTTTTTGTTTATTTTCAGCAGAGCACTTAATTGATCATATGTCTGTAGTTCACACAAAACAATTGAAGAAAAGCGTTTATCAGATTCAGGCTACACTGAAAAGGTTTTACTTTTGCCCTTTACACAATATCATTTGATTTACTAATTTTCACGAATATAAACAGCATGATTAAAGTATTTCTCTCCTTTGTGACCCAGCTTTAATTATGGCTCATCTGATTTTCAGTAACACTGCCAGGATAAAGGGCATGTTCGGCAAGCTGTTTCTAGGCAATGCTTATATGTGATATATTAGGGAATTTCAGCAGCTTCATACTATTATGTGTTACTTCTTTTTTTTTTTCCCCAAGTACCTAGGTTACTATTCATTATATTCATTAGTAACTTAGTATCCTCACCACAGTATTTCTAGGGCTACTCAAGTCAACTCTCTGTAAAACACTTTCTTTCATTATTGTCTACCTGCCTGCCCAAACTACTTTATTTAAAACTCAGAAATAAACCTAAAATTCATGAAATCTAAAAATTAGTAGTTTTGGAAAGTACAATCCTAAGCTATGAAATAAATAACTAAAATGATAAGAAAGTACTACATCTTAAGCTACCAATTTTAGGATGTTCATGCTTGCCATTTAAATTAATCAGACTGCAGCATTTGGTGTCACTCCGGTACAAAGCATTAAGTAGACAGAACACAAGCAACTCAGCTTCTTTTAATTTTGAAGGTCTGTTGCTAACTGCTAGGTTTGCGTGGGTTTTTTTCTTCCTCATTTTACAGCTCCTCATTCTGCAAGACTGCTTTATTAGTTTATAACTAACACTAGCTCTGTGGAATAGTCTGAACTGCACCTGAGACCACACGTATTGCATAAAAGATGCTGCGTATTATTTAAAGAAAACTAAATGAGCTTTTAGTTTGTCATTTACACTATCCCACTAATGAGAATTCCAAATGCTCAATTTTATTTCAAAATAATTTCTAAAGATCCATTTTTGCTCCCATATATAATTATTTTAATAAAGAATATTGAGATTTTCCATAGAAGACTTGTTTTCTTTACTATCTTTATAAGCGATCTGTGTTGTGACTTCATTGCAGTCAATAAACATCTGTTATTTAGGAGTCCTTTAAACATTAAAAAATGGGCATGATATATGATGAGTTTTGTTACTAATGTTTGAAAACTTTCTGGAGCTATTACTTCAAGTGTAAAGATATCAAAGCTGGCTCTGAATAAATCAGCTTAAGTTGGAAAGCAATATTACAGTTTAGTTTGATGTGTTCCTTTGATCCCCTCCTCTCCCCAGTATTTTGTCAGTACTTTCTGAGCAAGTTGTCAAGTCAGGCTCAGAGCCCCACAAAAAACTCTGGGCACAAGCAGCATTTCCTGGATGAGGTCACCACTAGATTGGAGATTTCTGCACTGTATACTATAGCACTGTGGAGACATTCCTATATTATCTTCTGTACCTTCTAGCCACTAGAGATCAACTGCAGCTGTGGGAGGTGAACAGGAGTCGTACAATAATAATTTGATTTCTTTTTTTGATGTGCTATGCACTTTTGTGTTATTCACAGATACTGATAATATTTTATTAATGGAGACAATTTATATATGCACACCAACACTGAAGTGTTTGTGGAAATAATCATATTGTTGACTGAAATACATTTTTGTACATCAAGTTTCTATACACACTTATCAGTATGCTAGCTTTGTCCACTGCAGTTCTTCCACGTCCATTTCCTCTGTTGAATCACAAAACTTACTTTTTCCTTCATAAAAGAAAGCAGAAACTCCCCACAGAGCCAATAAACAAAGTAGCTCTCCAGATATCATTCATGAATTCAGAGGAAAATAGGTAATCTATCAGTAACCTACTAGAGGCTAAATTCATGCTACCTATTTGTTCACTGTTTTCCCCTCCTCTTCTGTCTTGTGTACTAGATTGTGGGGAGAGTATGAGACAGCAACTTCTGCTCCTGTGTAATTCCTGTGTTACTGGTCAGCTGAACATTAATCTTGCAGAACCAGAGTGATTCACTGTTTGTTAGCACCACCGTTTCCTTCTGTCACACATAATTTTGCTTAAAATGTGCTGCCCTAACACTTATTGAATGGTTGTAATAACTCTAGAAGTAGTGCTGCCGTTATCTACTCACTGGTTTGTTTGCTGATATACACTGTAGAGTTTTGTTGTACACATTGGTTTAAATCTCTCTGGTATACACCCTTGTGCCAGTAACTGAACTACTGTCAGAAGAACTGTACAATCAGTTGCTGTTAGTATTATTTGTAGCAATAGTATTTTCTAAAAGATAGAGGTTCAGTTGGTTTTTTTCTCCTTTTGTGCTTTATTCTATGTCTATAAATCTAAAATGAATAAAAAAAGATTTATTTTGCTCTTCATTCAATATTGTATTTTATCCTTAAACAAGTTTTCACTTGCAGAAACAGGAGTAAGGAAATACAATTTAGGATCTCTGTTTTTAAAGTAACGGCAACCATTCTTTATAATTGCTACAGTCCAGAAGAAGAAAATATAGTTTTGCTCTGTCTTATAAAATTTTATAACCTTGAAATGTATTTTTATTATGCACTGGAACAGGAAGGGAAAAAACCCACCTTATTTCAAGATGTTTCATGTGGCAGGTGATTTTCCAGAATAATTCAGTTTCAAGTGTAGGTTTTGAATCAAGACATTTAACAGGGATACAAAGAACAAATTGAATATTCTAATACTGTTTTTTCCTCACTTTTTCCCCTAATACACAAAGGCATATAAACATTCTGATGTCTGTGATTGGACAGCTGGTAAGTTTTATCACAGAAAATATTCACTAGAGATTCAATTTCAAGGGTCCTGGGTTTTAACAGAAAATTAGTCACAAAACATACAGAAAGTTTTCTCGCACACAGTTTTTGAAGAGGGTGCACCTCTTCAAATAGTACCTTTTGTCTTGCAAAACCTTTAAACCAAGTCATGGCAATTTAGACCTCTTCGACTCCTAATAACAGAAACTGAGAAATACTGTTTCTCTGTAGATGAGATTGATAAAATTCAGCCCTCATGTACTCACTCCAATTTTACATTTTAAACTAGTAATCATTGTGGCTGCAACTTCAGTTAGTAAGTTCAGCAGATCTACGGCTTGTTTTCTGAGTTTGAGTTTGATCAGTATGACCATGTCCACCATACTCCTACTCATCCGTCCAGGAGGAGATGGCATCTGACAACATCTGCAGCAACAGTGCTGATAATGAGCTAATTCCCACATTGTGCACAAGAAGCCTTTAGGACCCAGTCAAGAGTGCCAGAGAAGCTCCAATGATTAAAAGCTACAGGTAACAGTTTGACTACTTGGTTCTGAACCCCAGCATTTTCAATTTAGAAGAGACAGCCTTTGCCTCTAATTTCTAAAGTATCTCTAGGATTAATCAAGTATGTTGTTTTGTTTTCTGATTACTTCAGTTGCCAGATGCCTCACAATTACAAATCATTTGGCCAAAAAAGTAGGCATTTTTAAAGCTTTTATTTGTCTTAGAAATCCTGAGTAGTTTTAATGTGTACATAGATAGCTAGCCCTAGGTGATGATATCTTGTCAAAGTGGCACAGACTGAAATACATTTTGTAACAAATTATTTAAAGCTCTTGGCTTCAGTATATTCTTTTCCTTTACATTGTCAGTCCTACATTACAGTATAAGGAAGGATAAGGACCTTGTTCCCTCCTATTTCAATCTTTTCTGACATTAAAATATCCTAATCATGCTGTCCATTTACATGGAGGGTCTGTCATGCTTCAAATTTTTGTTGCATTTATCAATTTACGTTTTTTTGGGTTTTTTTTTGAGAGGAACAGACAATCTCCAAAAAGTACTTCAGAAAAAAAAGTACCATCAAGTTCTTATTTATAGTATTATTTAGTATCATTTTTCTACATCTTTCTCATGCGTCTTAACATTGTTTTTGTTCTTTTGCTTGTTGGTGAATTTTGAGTGGATGATTTGAAAAGGCAATCAGTTGTGATAGATCTTTTTCTTTCAAGTTAGAATTATAGGTCCAATGATAAATATCTAATTGGTAGACTGAAATTTAATTTCAAACTTGCGTTCTATTCCAGTAGTCTGACAGCTTTCACTTGCCCTGGCATTGCCAGTTTTGCCTAGCTTTTAAGATTCTCCACTGGACTTCCCCAAGCTCCAGTCACCATAATGACATCCCTTGTTATGATCATTTTTCATCACTCTAGGAAGAAAGGGGCCTACTGCTGTTTTTTTCACTCCCCAGTTTCCACCATGTAGAGAGATTAGAAATTATGCTGCACAGACAAAGCTACATTTTTCTTGTGGAGTTAGTTTCCTGGAGCTGGTCAAATTGTGAACTGAAGAAAACAGTTGAAGAGAAAGTCCAGATTCCTCTCTCATGTTTCTCTAACACAAGTGGTTTAATAACCTTATAAAAGTTTATACATAACTCAGATTTTATATTGTCTAGTTTTAACATGCAAACGTGGGCAATAGCACCTCCTTGCACTTTTGAAAAACAAGTGAATAAGCATTGCCTTGTACTAAATTCCTTGAGAAGAATGGAATGAGCTATATTATAAATAAAAAAATTCCTGAAATAAAATGTTACCTCCTCAGAATAAGTAGTGGGTTCTTTAGAATCTAGATCAATAAAATTGGTAAAAAAAAAAACCAAAAATACAACTAAATAATTTTTCTTTGCTTTTTAACATTTACATACTTGTGTGAAAGAGTAAGTGAATACTTCTATTAACTGAAAAATTATACTAAGTAATTTGCCAGTCTTTATTCAAAAGGTACAGCTGAAATAGTCTTCTTCAAAAACCAAACCAAGCTCCGCAACTTTAAAGCAATTACTAGGTTACTAGTACCCATATCGAAAGTCAGAGTCAGTATCCAGAAATTCTCCTTTCAACCTCATTTCCAGCACATGTGAGAGTACAAATTGTTGCACAAGTTTTCAGCATTGAGGGTTTTTATTAAGACACCTTTTCATTAAAAAAATCATGAACTCAGATACATCCTGCAGAATGTTTTTCCAAGGCAAAATCAGCCACAAAAGTGCAATTTCAGATGGGTAACTCATTTCATTTGCGTTCCACCAAGATGAATAATCCACAGTTTCCTTATGTAATTTGTTTCAGAGCAGCTTTATCCTTATCATTAGAATGTTTTTTTTCTGAAGACAAACCTGAAACTTTCATGATGCAGTTTGAGTTCGTTACTGCATCTCTTCTTCGCTGTGAGAACAGTGCACTTAATTCTTTTTAGTAACTGACTTATGTATTTGAAGACTACTTTTATGACCCTTTACCCCCTCATTCTCCCATCAATACCTTTCCCTTTCTAATTTTCTCTAAACTAAAGTTCATTAGGCTTATACAATAGGTATCAGAGAACAGAAACATCTAGCTAAATCTAGAACAGAAACGTGTCTTTCTCGATGGTTTATCAATACACTTAAATTTTAACATACAGAGGTTGTAATATAAATCTAAAATGCATGCCTTTTGGCAAGCTACCAGCTTCCAGTGTTTCTTAACTATGACAAATTCATCAAAGCAAAAAAAGCACGCCCGGGAAACTTACTAATAACATGGCACAATGTTATCTCCCCCGAGGAAAAGGAAAAAGGATTGGAGCCTTTTCCTCTAATTTAATTAAAAATGAAAACTTTCATTAAACTAGGATATATCACACAGTATTTTAAGAAAAGCAATCTCTGCTGTGTTCATGAATCACTATTGTGTGTGAGAAAATTAAATAAGATAAAATTAAATGATAACAAATTGGTAGTTCATGGAAACATTGTGTAGTAAGTTTATGCGTTTTCTTCTTAAGGTAGAAATGGGATTGTCTGACTGTTTCAAGACTCTGGTACCTTTGTTTTTCTGCATGAATGAAAGGCAAAGCAAATAGAGAAATCACTACCAGATGAGAGATGAAAGGATAAAAAGCTTCATAGTGTACATAAGTGCTACCATTTCAGAAAATATAGATTATTTAGGGGTCAATTACTGGTGTCTTCCACAGTTTATTTAGTCATATTATTTATCTATATGACACCAGCTACAAGCAAACACTTAACTAAAGATAAAACATTGTTTAAACCAACACACACCAAACCAACCACTATTTCATATGCATGGTAAACTACTAGATTCTGGCCATTACATGAAGTTCTCAAAATAAATGTATGCATTTCATAGAACTATAGACATTGGGTTGGGAAAGTACATCAAGAAACACTCCAACCAGCCTTCCCTTTCCTTCTAGCATAGAACTCTACCCAGTAATACGCGATATCTGCATATGACTCACTGACAAAACATCTAGTCACTCTATGTATAAGAAAGGCTATAAGCTGACCAGTCTGTACAATAAACTGAAGCTATGCCACAATACCTCATCCCTTACAGCTACCTACATGCTGCCACTCCTGCTAACACAGGATACAAAATCATGTCCACATTTCTTAGGAAAATGTTATCTTCAAATTTCTTTTTCTTTCAATTCAAACATCAAAAGCTTAATTATTAAAATCCATTAAATTTTTAGAAACCATTTTTTCTTTATAGACTCAGATCTTTATCTCTAAAATATCTACTGTAATATATTTAAATTTTTGTTTGTATTTATAGTTAATCAACATATAATGCAGAAGATATGAACCATTACCCGACATTGTATAAAGAGAAACAGGCATCAGAATATAATGTGGCTTCACCAAAGTCATTACTGTAGTGAGATCAACATCCAGTTACTTTTTCTTCTTCATTTTGTATCAGACTACACCTCACTTTAAGTTAAACTAGTCTTTCCTCTTGTCTTATGATGTTTACTACAGCGTTGCTTATAAGTCCCTTCTATACTTATAGATAATATATCCAATGTTCAGAAATACAGCACAAAAAGTGATGAATGGCAGTAACAGAAGATAAATATAAATCATTCAGCTACTTGCTACATTGTTCAGAATTTGATCAAGAGATTCTCTCTTTGTTTAGGCAGTCACCAATAAATGTTCTCTTCTTAAATGTGTATAACATTTTAAACATGCAGTACCTGAACAAACAACTCCTCCCTTCTCCTTCCCTCCCCCGTAATAAGACTACTGCCTACTGTCACTCTCAAACACGATGTGAAAATAAGAGAAGCTCAGGAACAGAAACTGCTTCAGTACAATGCCAATTCAGCGTAGGAGGTGCAGAATTACCCTGTAGCTAAAAAAAGAAGAGCTGTAAATTTGCCAGTCTTCTTAAAATGTAACATCATATGGTAGCAAAGAATTTGACAAGACACTGCTGAAGCTAGTTGAGGCACAGATTAGTGTATAAAATATTACATACCTGAACATATTTCAGTATATATTTTTGACTAAGGGAATTTTACTAATTTCTCCTTTGTGTTCACCTTCCCCTCCTCCCCCCTTCATCTTTTTCAGTCTTAGAAGGGGCTCGCAATTTCTACACTCCAGTTTGTACTAACTTCAACTCACACTGCATGCAAGACAGGCAGGGAAAAATCAGATCAAACATCACAAGGAAATTCTGGTAGCACTTCAAATCTATTCTTGTGATTTCTAAAATAATCTGGATCCTATTTCACATCAGTATCAAAAATTAATTTTCATGATCCCTTCTGAGACAGTACAGAATACAATCAACTTTCAGCATATTTGCTGGCTAGGGCTACAATTTGAAATTGGTTAACATTCTGCTGACACTGCACATAAATAAATAGAGCTGAGCTCACCAAGTACTATTTATTCTACTTTCTTAGTTAAAATACAATAAAAACTAGTTTGTTACTGAAATAAATTGGTAACAAATATATAGCGAGAAAACAGATCTCTCGACAAGAAAGTATTATTTTTGGAGTTATTTTTGTTAGTAGTTTCACACTTTGAATAAAGTATGAAGCATATGAAGGATAAGACAGTTGTTTGTATAAAACTTTCTCTCTCATGAATTGCAAAGCTTCTTGCCCACAGACTATTTTGTTATATTTTGCTGGAAATGTGATGATCAGATTCTGTTCAACAATACCATAGCAGTTTTCTACTACAAACAGCAAAGTTATGTACCTTTACTGTTATGCCTCCTGTAGCACAGTTAGAAGACATGAGATATTCCATGGTCAATCCTCTACTGGAGGAATAATCATTTCTCTGGTATTTGGGAGTAGGACTTCTATAATATTTTCTATACAAATTATTTTAATAGAGATCAAAAAGATACCTAAGCATATTAACTGGGAGCTACCTAGGCTCTATATAATAATATAGAAGGGGCTGTGTATTATCACTTTTAAAAAGGAGCACCCTTCCACTCCTCTGTTTCAGTGATTCAGCAGTTCCCAATATAAAACTCCGAAACTATCTCTTTGCTGATCCCCATCCATTTGCAACTGGCACATTGCCAGCTGGTGCAATCACAATTTACAGAGCACCTTGTGAGCAGGAACAGCTCAGACTCTCATACTGTTTCAGCAGATGCAGACTAGCAATCTACAATGGTGACTTTGTAACGTCTTATCCTCCCTGAAAGAAATGCACTTATACTCCACATCATAGGACTGGATCTCAAATCTTCTGAAGTCATCTCTCAGCCTCTTCATATTCAAACAGAATAACCAAAGTTCCATTTCTGTCCCCTCTCTCTGAAACTGCTTGGATGCCATGGTTACTGACATAGAACAAAGATGCTTTGTCATCCTGCTTTCTAGAAGCACAAACAGCACTCCATTCATTTACACCAACAACACTAAATGCTCCTCCACTGCTGGTAAAGTATTCTCCATGTTAATGGTTTTAAGTGAAAATCTGTGAAATTTACTCACACACATTGCTGATCAATTGCTATGATTTCTACACATATTCTGTTGCAGCTTATGGAAGCAGACGTGATAAAACTTTTAGAGGATTTCTTTCATTAGTCACTGTAAATGCATCCAGGTACACCTTCATTAAAATTAATTTCTGTTGCAGCTATTTTGTGATGTTAATTGGCTTCCAGCAGAGGTATTTTTGTTAGGCATTGATTAGTAGTTTTATTTGCTCTGTATCACACTGTAGAAATGCTATGTTATATCCCACAATGGTCTTACCTAACAAAACTTTCTTTTTCCTCCCCCCGCTCCTTTTAAATTTTCCTGACACTCCTCATCCCCTCTGAAACTAATTGATCGATTTTTTACAGTATTGTAGACAGCATTAGGCTTATGCCACACTACTGAATTTACATGGAATCTGGAAGATGTAAATGATAGACTCTTTTAAGATATTTATCTCTTGCTATTACACTTCATCTGAACCTGACGATAAAATTAAAAAAAAATAAAATGCAGGTTAATTTAGAAATAGAAAAGTTTTGAAACATGACAGATCTTGATCTGCTGTGGTTTTGGGCTGCTGTATTTTCTTTACTGTTTTGTCAATAACAAGGAAAAAAAATGAACTGTGAACTTTTAGTTCAGAATTGGTTATTTAACACCATAGGATTAATTTAGAAGCTTGAGATTAATTGTCAAGCCTCCTATAAAAAATTATCACCAATAAAAATACAGTAGTATATGGCCTGGAGAGACTAGACCAACATATTTAGAATGTCTTGAGGTGTCTCTGGAATTTTTGGGGACTGCTTTAAGTTACAGTGACTTATCTGTTAGAGCTGTTGTCAAGGTTTGATAGCTTCAGATGAAACAGACTTATTACATCCGATGCCAAACTCAGATACTGGATGAACATGGCCTCTAGCATATTCCAATCTTCTTGTGAAATGTGGCCCATATCTTCATTTACAGGCAATGGGAGAGGTGCTGCACAATGATATCCTTATCTCCACACTGATTCAGTGCATCAAAACCTTTATTGGCATTTGTTAGAATGCTTATTACTAGAATGGAGGAAGTAGAATTGGAAACATACAGAATTAACAATGGACTGATTGCAAGTAGGTAATATTCTCTTCTCCTAACAAACTACTACTCTGGCTCTTACATTCAGACCTCTGTGCTACATCTACACTAGGAAACTAAACTAGGCTGGGCAAAGCTGAACACTGGCTTTGGTATGGTGGCGATGCTTTTAAACTGAGACGTAATTCCTAAAACTACTTTGTCCTATGCTGGGCAATATTCCTAACAGCTGTTACAGAAATAACTGCTCAAGTTCTAGTATATAAAGAAGAATTTGGTCATGAGCATGCAAGTGAAGCTCTGGGACAGAAACCTGCCCCTGACATGGTATATTTACTAGTTCAGATGTAGGCTTAAGGGTCTCGTGCACGGCGATGATCAAAGGAACAGAGTGAAATATTGTAGTTGGTCACAGAATTTAATTAGCTATATGTTTTCAGATAGCAATAACTATTGTATAATTCTAAATTCACTTTATAGTCTATTTTATGTGAAATTTTATTTTCCCATATTTTCAGCATAAAATTATATATAGCAAAATTAGCTTGGAAGAACTCACATGTGGGTTTTTTTAATGATTCATAGCACAAAAGTTATCTTTGATAGCCACTTTACCAGACTAGTGAGAAACAAATGTTTGGAAAAAAATTTGGTTTCCTAAAGGATTGGGTTGAATGTCATTTAGTATTCTACTACCTCATTGCTCTTGCCCCTGTCAACAGTACTGCCAAGCTCCTTCTTTGGCCACTTTATCCTACAGTAGCACTAGTTTCTGTGCTCTTTAAATGTTTGTCTACACATGAAAAAAAGCAGGTAACATTTGCTGAGCCTGACTAGAGAATATGGGTTTGTCTGCTGCCCAATCAGTAAAAATCTCAAGGGGCAGCTGTCTGCTGCCTCTCAGACTGCATCCCTTTCATTAGTAGGGAACTGAAGGGGGTTTTTTTATTCTTTTTGAGTTGTTTTTTGTTTTTACATAGTAGAAACGAGCTTGAAGATTGACTTTTAAAAGAACTTACTTCAGGGAGGTAAACTGGAAAAGAATACACAAAGAAAAATCAATGAGTGAAAGAAACTGACTCTCTTGAGAGTCTGAATCAATATAAACAACCTCTCAAACCAACCCATCCCAGATGACAACAAAAAAGCCTGTGAATTAAGAGCAGGTTCTCATCATCTGCAGTAATTTTCTCACAACAGCCTACAAAACAAGTAATTTTATACATTAAAATCTTCTAGTATGCAGTTTCAATATATATTATAAAAAAATTGTTAATTATGATAAACAAATGAGTAAAATTTTAAGCAAAGCAAGACAAGGTGACATTGAGTACCAACAGCACAGAAACTGTCTGCAGTACAAGTTGGATCATGGCACAGATGCTTATTATTTCAACAAAAATGCCCTTAATCATAGACTGGTTTGAATTGGAAGGGACCTTAAAGACCATCTAGTTCCAACCCCCCTGCCATGGGCAGGGACATCTCCCACTGGACCAGGTTGCTCAAAGCCCCATCCAACCTGGCCTTGAACACTGTCAGGGAAGTGGCATCCACAACTTCCCTGGGAAACACGTTCCACTGTCTCACCAGCCTCACAGAAAAGAACTTCTTCCTAGCATCTAGTCAAGTCTACCCACTTTCAGTTTGAAACTGCTCCTCCTTGTCCTGTCACTACATGCCCTTATAAAAAAGTCCCTCTCCATCTTTCTGTAGGCCCCCTTCAGGTACTGGAAGGTTGCTATGAGGTCTCCCCTCTACAAGTCCATTAAACAGGATTTGATGTTGCTGCAGGAATAGTATGCTATACAAGAGCAAATTTTTACGTAGCAGCAAACAAAATTGTGCTGGTGAGTTTGTATTTTTATATCTCAAATAAATACTGAAGTTCAGAGAGGACACAATTTTTATTTTACCAAGTTTTGAGAATTCTCTGGTAATTCTGGTAATCCTCTGGTAAAGTCATCTGATATTGAGGGCACTTACTGGCCTGGAAGATCAGCTCCCAAATGACTCAGGCTGTGTACAGTCACACAGGTAACTCCCAGATGACAGTACTGTGTACTGTAAGTGGTAGAGCTTGAAAAAAGAATTTCGAGATATGACACCAGGCCTACTATTTTACTTGCTATCACAAATCTGTCCTGTGTCCTTCAGTGTATGGGTATGATTTCTACTGCTAAATACCTTGTCTTCTACAACAAAGAAAGGAGCAACTAACAGAACTTAACATCTTTGTTTTATAGTGCACTATCTGATGAAAGCACTAGCACAATACAAGATTCAGCTTGACTTGCTGCTTGGCCCTAATTGCACAGCTAGCCCTAATTGAGATAATTACTCAGCAAATCAAAGTAGTGTAGTGAAGCAAATAATTAGCTGTCACAAACTGCTGTTCTAAACCATTTATTATTTTCACCCTAAATAAGTAACAAGAAATAACTCAGCCCAAGTTGTCTTCTCCTACATGAAACAGGAAAATTACAAATTATTTTATGTCTCCAAATTATAAAACAATACTTATTTTCTTTCCAAAACTTTTGAAACATGGATATTTAAGCATAGAGGCTATGTCTTTGGAGCAGAACAAATTTCTCCGAAAGAGGTCAATACCTGAGTGAGCATTTGAAAGTTAATCAGAATGCACATTTCAGTTCAGACACTAAGCTATGTAGGAAGAGTTCAACAGATTTTATCACACATTTTTCAAAACAAATAACTACTAATTTATTTGGATTGAACACAATGAGGACTTCATTTTTGGATACAAATATTTTGAAGCAATTATGGAATGCTTAGCACTTTTAAAAGTAAGGATTGCAGATTTTCATATTGATACGTGAAAAGTTGAAATCACAACATGATTTTCCTTTTTTAAATATATACTTTTAGGATAGAAAATAAATGGCACTAGAAGTGATTCATCTCATTCTAAAATAGTTTGCATCAAAAACTGAGATTGAAGCTCTTCAGAGGTGTCTGTATCTCTCCTTTAAAGAAGGGAGTCAAAAGTCCCCACATTAAGTTTGTATTGCTTTTAGAGGTAAGATTCAGTTTAAGAAACTTAGATAAAACACCTACAGATGCACAAAGTCTAAATATTCTTCCTAGTCAACAGAGATAAAATCGATAGTCAGCAGAGTGAATCAGCGTACTGTAAAGTTAACACCCAGGACATACTTGAGGTTGCATAAATGCAAGCAATCATGTTCATAAATAACATTCAAAATGGAAAGTGTATTAGCTCAAAATAGAGTCAACACTGAACTCAGTCCCAGTTGCTGACTTCCAGTCAGGTCTTGAAAACCCCTAAGGACAAAGATTCTAAAGCATCACTGGTTCACTGCTTCAGTGCTTGACTATTTTCATGGTAACTCTTCCTTCATCCAGCTGGAACTTCCTTTGTTCCCATTATGACTGCTGTCTTTCCCTCCCTCTTTTTCCTCCTAGAAAGATCTCAGCTCCATCTTATTGGCAACTTCCCTGTATGGCACTAAGGGGCAGTAGCTAGGTCCCCTTGAAGTCTTTCATCACCAAGGCTAAGGAAGGCCGGTTCCCTCAGCTTCTCCTTACAGGGTAAGTGGAGCAGGTTGGTATCTCTATGCCAAACTCATTCCAGCCTAGTAATGTCTTTCTTGCACTAAGAGAGTAAAAACTGGATGCAGTATTATTATAAGCACCAAGTAAAGGAAGTAGGGATAGAAAATCACTTCCTTAACCTACTGACTGTGCTCCTATTGATACAACCCACGACACTGTTAGACTTCGTTGTCATCAGTGCACACTGCTGGCTCACACTCAGCTGGCTGTCTGCCAGGACCATAGGTCCCTTTCAGCAAAGCTGCAAACTGGCCAGTCAGTCCCCAGCCTGTACTGGGAAAGGGATTTAATATATCACAAGTGGAGATTTCAATACTTGTCCTTGTTGACTTTTGGACTATTCTTCCAGCACCAGGGCCACCTAAATAGCAATTCTCTACTTGATCAAATTAAATGCAACCCCCAGTTCTGTATCATCAACAAACATGATGGTGTGCTCCATCTCCTTCTCCAGGTCATTGACAAAGGTAGTAAACAGGAAAGGTCCCACAACAGATAGTATTGACTGTGGAGTAGGAGTTAAGATTCCATATATACACAGAGACATCTACAAACAAGAACAACTAGGTGTCAGGCTTTCACTGAACTGCACTCTAGATGGCTAACATTAGTGGAGATGAATAGTGTTCCTCTCTGATATTAAAATGAGCATGGAAATGAGCTTTCCTCACTACAGAAAGCTTTTTGTATGTGAAACCAACAAAAAAAGCAAAAAAAAAATAGTCCTGAGAGATACTAATTGCTCCAGCTAAGGCACACCTATTCTTATATTTCTAATAACACAAAGATGCCCAAATTTGGCATAATATGGCATCACTAAGAACTCTGAATACAATGGAAGGCATATTGAAATTAGCCTAGTAAAAGGCTTCAGAAATTAGAACTTCACAGCTGCAAGAGCAACCTTTAAGTCTCATTCATCAGAGAACTCATTCTTAGACAAGACAACATACAGAAAGCCAAGTGAGGGAAATAATTTAGGTTTTTGAAGGGTAGTAGAGCAGGTAGTGAAGTTGTCATTAAAAAAGATTAAATTGTGTCTGCTCAACTTAAACCACCTAAGAACATGCACACAGTTCTTGGACAGACAGATGCCTATGCTAAACAGCAAACTCACTGAACTGCATTTCTTAATACGACTTAATGGGAGTCACGAAGCCTTGTAGATATCAAAACTATAGGTAGTAACTAAATCAAATTAAGGAAGAACTACATGCAGTCTTAATCATAAAACAAAGAAGTGAATCAAAGACTTGGAAATCATGAAACTGTACTTTAATATCCTGATGATTTGAATAGAACTTGCAGTATACAATCAAGTTACCATGTTTCAGAGCAAAAGAAAGGTTATCCAGTCTCCTATCTATTAGCTGTATTACTTCATTTTATGAATGCACTGATATTAAGAACTCTAAAATTGTACTTCCTGTCAATCACTTACAATGTTAAAAAGTCACATACCTGAGAATATAAAAGCAAAGAAACACTTGAGGATTATAAACACCTCAGCTCAGGCTACTTGGGCCTACATACTTACCCTTTTGAATATATAATTACATAACTTAAGCATTCCAAAATTTTCTGCAGTTATACCAATCAAAAAAAGACTTCATACTCCTTAAAGTAGATAAATTATGCAGAATCTTCCATCTAACACTTCAAAAGTCCTTAAAGTAGCTATATAAATATTACAAAGTCACCATGTCCCTAAAGAAAATATAAGAGAGAAAAATTGAAAGGTAATACAATAGTGTGAATGTTAATACCACAATAATGGCAAAATAATGTCTGGTTTTTTTCCTGACAGCTCACACCACCATCTGGCCATGTAACTGTATCTCCTTTCCCAGCAGACCAGGGTCATGTTCACTGCTGAAATAACCATACTCAACCTATATGAAAAGTGCTGCTATAGAAGTAAAAGACTTACACTATTCTAACACAAACTCTCATAGTAATTTTTTGCATTTAAAACAGAATGGTGAAAGATCCACACCAGTTTACCAAGGGAGAAGCATCCTGCTGTGACAAATACTCTCCAAATGATGCAAAAGTTTATAGATCTAAAACAGGCGAGGCAAGTTCATTAATTAAAGAACCATATGAAAGTAGTAGCAGAGTAAGATCACGGAAATTTCAAAGGATATTTACCATTAGGAACTTCTTTTACACCTCCAGTCATGATAGCTAGGAGACATTAGTGTAGTAATGCTTTAGTTGATGTATATATTTAATAAATAAATAATTTATTTCTATTAAATAATTCAAAACATACATTTTTATGTTGATCTCATTTATTAGTATCGCACTTCCACAGGTAACTGAAACAATAGTACAGGCACAACTAATGTATGTTAACTCTTCCTTGTAAGAAAAAATAACAGTTTTTTTACCATGACATCAAGTCATAGGAGTTGTCATCAAATAAAAAACCTACAGTGCCTTACTCTTAATTAAGTATGCCACGTTAAGACATGTTAAAAGTCGCACACATGCATTATCTCCAGAGACAAAAAGAGAAAAATATGAAATTAAGGAAGATTTCTTTGCTTCTTTTATTTTCTTGTACAGTTTGGGGAAGCATTTTTGCTAAACAACGCCTCTTTATGCTGTGATTAACAATATAATCTCTCATGATATTTCAAATGTGAGGATTAGCCAGACTGGAATGAAAAAGTTACAAACCTAAAGAGAAAAGAGATTTTGCATTAGCAGGCACAATTTCCACCCACATAACCTACATTTACTTATATGTATCCATATGAATAGCTCCCTCAGAAACAAAATAGCTGATTAAGTGTAAATTTCAAATAGGTTCAATATGGCACTAACCATTACTCCCCATGAGAACTTCTACTGACATCAGTGGGAGTAAGATTAAGCTAATATTTTTGAAAATTTAATACTTAATTGAGCAACTTAGAAGCAATGCAATTTGTCTCAAGTTCTTGCTGCATCTGAAGTATAGTGGATAAAGCAAGATGAATGAGTCAGAACAGTTTCTGCTAAAAGGTTCATTTTTTCCTGAAATCGTATTTATGTCGGTTTGTAAATCTTGATTTCAGTGTAGTTTTCATGTTCTGTCTGAACAAATGAAGCAAGAGGACTTCAAGCAACAGTGTTACCAATTTTCTTGAAGTTTCTCCCAGAAATAAAGTTCTTCACTTCTCTCTATCCCTACACATTCCAGGGAGCATTTGATGTACTGGGAATATATAACTGTACCACTTTGACAAACAGCACTCCAAGAAATCATGCCAGTTTAGTTACAGAGGTCTGGCATAGTTGTGCCTAGCTTTTGACAGAATTTGATGAAGCATCAAATTCTTCAGAGGAATTAGTTTGAAGGATGAGTTAAAAACAAGATCTAGAGCTAGAAATCATCCCATAATTAGGTATCCCATTTTAGAATTCAAATTTTTATTAGTTATATTTCGAATATAAAATGATATTGTAGCTAAATGTCATCTATCTGGTATTATCCAAACTAGCCTTTTGATTGCAACATGCATGGACAGACAATAGGAGTAAATGGTGTTGCGTTTTGGGCCAACCTAACTGCAAGACACCAGATTTTATTCACATTTTTCAAATCTTTTCCTTTAGACAGGAAAGAAACAGAAGCTTTCTTATTATTCTAATCAACTGGAAGAGTTTTTAAACTAATGTCATATTATTATTTAGTTTTTTATTCCTAAAAATGCTGTTTGTAACTTCAGATTTTTTAATTTTATTTTTTTTTATATGTTAAATCCATGTAACTGCAGAAAGTCCTCAGTAACACTCTGGTCCATGCTATGCTACACCCGAGATGTTATGGACATGTTTACAACAGCTCTCAAAAATGAGTTATATATTTTAGACAATGACAATATTTAGGCATGAATTTCACAGCTAATTGTGTAAATGCAATATCTAGCAATTATATTGTCAGTCATTACACCATTAGTTTCTTAAGTTCAGCATATTTGTACTACAGCTGTAATGATGCCAAAATAGGATAGCTGTGTGGTAGTTAAATCTCTGAATAAGTAAGATAAACTAGAAAAAAAAATTGGATTGTCTTTCAGCAGACACTGTGAAACTGAACGAAATATTATCTAGGACTTGAAGCCACAGAAAACAAATTCCATTTCCCAAGAAACTGAAATTTCGGGATATTTGGACTACAAGAGAAACAAGGTAATCTGAAGATTTTCCTGTGTCTATTCTTTTCTGCATATGAAGCTTCATAAAATTATGAATCACTATAGTAATTAGAGTTCATCATAACAGCAAAAATTAAACCCTGAATTGTGTAAGAAAATTCTGGTATCTAACTGGGTATAAGTCATTAAGTTTAAAATATTTTATACCTACCAGAGTTTATATGTCTTAGTGCAGCTCCATAAATGTGAAGCTCCTTGGGAACAACAGCAGCTATTTAAGGATACAGTTCAAGGATGAAGATAAGGTAATTTTAACTGTCATACTAATCAAAAACAGAGCTAGAAGGAACTTCATAACTAAACCTATGCTAAATCTCAATGATGCTTGCTTTGCCTGCCGCAGACGTGTGAGTTCATTCTCATTCTTTTTTATATCTATTTCTTTATAGACATAAAGACTATCAGCTTTTTCTCTTGACATTTGAGAAGTATTTCCTTTAATAGTTTTACTTAAATTATTTTATTCTCTTGTTATTTCCATTGCTCTTCTGTAGATATATTTCTGGAAATGTGGTGCCTAACGTGAGATGCAAAATTCAGCCCAAGCCTTTAGCAGAAGCATTTATAAGAATATTTCAGAAATCTTTAACTTATTCTCCCTCTGTACATCTCTAACTGTAGCACTCATTTTTTCTCCCCAATAGAATGGAGTGATGTTCACTCATGATTCATTACAAGCTTCTAGACCACTTTGTAGGGTAATGCTTTCTAGCCAGTCTCTCCTGAAACGTGTAATACATATGCAAAGATTATTATTTCTACACAAGTGAGGGTATTTGTCACTGCCTGTTTTTAACTGCCATCCTGTTTATCTGGACAACTTACTTTCCTTCACATCATTTTCCCTGTTTATGCTTACCCCTTTGAATCCTGTTCTTACAGCCACTTTAATGCCATTTGCAACTAAATGTTACCTGTTCCTTCCTCAGACCGCTTACATAACAGATATTATGGGATCTCACTCAGCCCATCACTTTATTTGATGGCAAGTTACTTAGCTAATTTGAAAACTGTAGTCAGTCGCTGTCTACTACTTACCAAACAGTAGTTTTAAATAGTTCCCACTGTTTAGTATCCAACACTTTCTAACAAAAAAGAACAATTCTGCAGCAAGTATAATATCTGTTCAAGCTAAAATGCACAAGATGTTAAACAAACAACAAGAAATAAAATGGTAAGGACAAATAATTTACAGCAACAAACTGACCGTTATACTAAGAGAGAATATATTTATGCTGGAGAAGCACATTTTTTGTTAAGCACATAATGGCTGCACAAACAGAATGGCTAAAATTTATAAAAGAGTAGCTTGTTTCTATTACAGTAAACATGCATGAGGTTTGCATAAACAGAAATACCTGGCCTATGGTTATATGAATACATGAAATTCTGAAGAACAGGAAGTGAAGAGACAGGGGTTTTGATCAAAACTCCAAGCCCTTTTGCAACAAGAATGTAGTTCAAAAGATATGACTTCAATTATTTTTTAATGCCACATTACTGTTGTGTTTCTATGGCCATGTACTGACTGGCTTTTTTCTTTATGAATGCAAGAGGAGCAACAGAAGGCAGGCATACATTTCCACCTATTTTGTGTTATTTCCGAAGTTTCCTAAATATAATGAGTAATATATTACTCATTATGAATTACTAATGTTTCAGTATAAATGTGAAAATCAGACAGGTATCATGGTATAACGTATCAGATGTTGTAACAAAAGAATTTAATTATATGCTACAGTACTTTAACAGATTTTCAGTTTTCATGTTTCAGCTAGGGGCTGAAACACCCAACTGGTGATTACAGAACAACTCTGCTGAGTTAAGCATTTTTTGAAAATTTAGTTCGGTGTTTGTAATCTGAAGGGGCATCATTTATCCATTTAAACACTCAATTTAACTATTGGCCCACACAATTGCTTACAGAAAGCATCTTTAGCTCCCCGTTGGTCTTTTCAATATCTTTGACAGTAGAAGTAGCTAGAAGGAATATGAATTTTTGGATTCAAATAATTTCTTCATTATACATGGACACTACATTTTAAATATAGTTCAACCTTAAAAGTAATTGAAAATTTAGTAGATTTATAAGATTCTATAAAGATTTAGTGTTTATACAAGCTTCATATAAAATTATTATAATTCAGTTTATGTAAAACTTCTAGGTATACAGAAACCTGTCTGTATAGGTACCTATTACTTATCAGGCTCCTTTGAAGGAAAATATTCAGATGGGCATTGATTATAAACACTTTTTTCTTGTATATGAAAACATCAAGATTAAGTCAGCTGAGGTTATCAGGGACAAATAAGTCAAAAATAAAAAGCCATCTGGGGAATGCAGGCTTTACATATTATCATTACCAAAAAAAAAAACCCAAACAAAACATGCAAAAAAGGCCGAGGGAACTGACTGTGTGGTTTGGGGAGAAGGACTGTGTAACCATGTGACCGTGTCCACTGCTTTTGTCCACTCAACATTCAGAAGTTTCAGGTGTATCACTTAGAATTCAGTTGCAAGAAAAAAATGCCTCTATATGTGCTTTAAATTTTATTATTTTTTTTTTACAGTTCATTGTGGGTCTAAGGTTAGATTGAACATCCCCATATATTACATAAAAATAAGTTTCTTATTCTCCTGCAGTACTTTCAATAAAATATTTTAAAATCCCTCTAAAGGCTCAAACCAGTTGCACTTGCATAGACAGAAGGAAGCTGATGACAGATTGACGTGATTTAAAGGTTAATCCAGAAACTAAATCCAGGATTTAGCCACTGATTGGCTACTCAGCCATTGATTCACAATTACTCTCCGAAGAAATAAAACCATGGAATGGGAATTTTACTGTAGAATACATTTGGAAGCTTAAGTTAAGAAGAGAGTGAACCTGAGGTGAAGTTTTTCAATAGAAAGAAGTAAGATAGGCTTACACCATTTCAGTTATTGTTTATAACAAGAATGACAGAAGCTATTTCAGGTAAGTCATGTGTCAGTCTAACTCAACAGAAGTAAACTACTTCATTGTTCTTATCTATGTTCTATAAATCACATTAAACATAATGTGCAGCTACTTGCTAGATTTCTCAAAAAACAAAACAAAACACACAAAACAGCATTTAATCAACACAGTCATAGGGTCTGACAATCACTAAGTTGTTCTCACCATGCCTCTTCTCCAGTACTAGCAATATCAACATTCTTTTTTTTAGAACTGTTCAAATTGAGTTAAATTAATAACACATTCAATATTCTGTGGTTTGGGTTTTTTTCCCCAATCAAAAGGAAAGAAGAACGAAGAGGTCACTAATGAGCAGGAACCTTCCAAGTAACTTGGTACTTCATAAAAAGTTCAGTAATCTTCCCTTCTCAGTAAAGTCTTATATAGCATTTCTTAAAAGTAAGGTAGGCCCATGGGATTCTAAATTAAAATCAGCTATCGGTTATATCTTGTTCTAGGAAGCACTTCCTAGTTGAGAAAGAAAGTAGTCAAAAGGGTTTAACCCGCTTCTGTTCAAAGAAAATGTTTTTTTCTTTTAAAGAATATTTTATAGCATGCTAATTGAAATTGAACAATCAAAATACAAAATACAGCTCATAGTACTTCAGATGTTCAATCTACCACTATAGCAAAAAGGAAAAATGGATTAAAACTTCTAACAAGACAAAAATTCAAACCACAAACACTGAATTCAATATGCATATACATGCTACCTTTAGAACGAAGTATGCAAGTGCTATGGCAGCAGTCAGCAGATGGTGCTGTTACACATAATGACTTTTTTTTTCTCCTAGCGCACAAGGACAAATATGATCTTTCACTAGTATTTTTTGTAGCAGCTACACAATTTTCCTCTCTGCCTTGATCAGAGTCCGTTCTTGTAACAGACATATTTTGAGTTAACCTGTGAAAGAAACCTCCCTGCTTCACTACCTTAGTAGAAAACAGGACTTGTGTTTCTAGATTTACATTTTGCCCTATCTATTCTGTTAAAATTGTTGGGTTTTCTTACTATTTGTAATATATTTTAAAAGCCAGAAATGTATTAATATTCATTCAAATACTTCACACAAGCACACACCAAGTAAACTTAACACCAGCCTTACTCATGGGTTATTCTAACTTGCACATGTAAACCTACCAGTTTTATCAGTTCATTTTAGTGATTACAGGTTCAGGCCCAAGATCGTTAGTAGAATCTCAACCAAAATTCCTAGCAGGTTACAATACACCTTCTTAGTGCCACCTACAGTCTCATCACCTCACTTTCCATACCTGTTGACTTCAACATTGTGCCATAATCAATTTAACTTTGTTATCCCATTTTGTTGACATATAACACTTAAAACCACAATGATACAGAGTTCAATAAACCTATCTAGGGCATCAATTTTACCTTTCTGTTAAGTCTACCTTCTTGCCATTGTACTTCCACTGAACTCAAATTTACCTATCATGGCACAAAAAAACCCCAATAAATAAAAGTATCAAAACACTAAACAAGACACTGATTTTGGATCATCATTCTCACAGCTGTCATCAGATTACATCACATCAATTCATGTTTTATTGCTTGTATCAGGATGGGCTGGTTCACTGCTTTAAGTAGTCCACTGATCAGAAGAACTTACTACTTCTGTTTTTGAAGATTTACATAATGTCAACTATGATCTGAGGGAACACTTAGACAACTTACTGATTTGAGTAGTAGCTTTAGCCCACCACTGAGAACAGATATTTGTAATGTAAGGTAGGTCAGCAGTTAAAAAAAAAATACTGAAGTAATCACTGATCTGTATTTTGAAGATGGCAGTAGTACAGAACTCTATGAACGCAATTTTTTAACATGTTTTAATGACACTAACTTCACCATTTATACCATGTTACACTGTAGGAATAGGGAATTCCACAAAACCTCTAAGTAAACTTAGTAAACTTACTGGGCCAAATCAGACCAGTTATACCAATGCGCTGCAGTTTTATCAGATAACAAAATTTTGCAAGACTAAGGTAAGTTGTTAACCACTAACGGTTGTGAGATCTTAAATTTTATATACCATCTGATACATAGAAATTACAATCATTAATAGTTTCGACAAGACTGTGACCGTGTATTTAATTACCGTGATGCCCATTAATCAATTAATAATTTCCTGAATCTGTTAACCCAGTATTATTTTGACACAGAACTCCAGCACTGTATCTACAGATGTACAAAGTACATACTCAGATAGACCTGCACTCAAGAATGGCAAGAGTGGGGAATAAAAAAAAAAAGTGTGTGTTTCAGTGCAGCATTTCTGCCTGTGTCTAGTAACAAATGGCTAGAAGAAGAAATTAAAAAAAAAAAAGTTAAAAAATAACACCAACCAAAATACCCCACAAAGCAAGTTTGCAGCAATACTACTCCCAACATCTCCTCTCACATTTTATTAGTTTTTAGCTAAGGTTGTATTCAAGTTGATGCCTGTATTTAGTCCCTGAATTTTAGTATATTACTGTGTGGGTTTTATGGCTTGTTTTGTTTTCACTGGTTCTGTGGGTTTAGTTTGTGTGGGGTTGTTTTTTTAAAAAAAGTTCCTCCAACACTTTTGCTTTTCTGACTGAATAGTTCAGAACATCCAGGGTTCAGAGGTCCCTCAGCTTGTTAGAAGTAAAATCAATTCCACTGCTACCAAAAGACTAAACCCAACAAGCAAATTATTAAAAAAATAAAAAAATAAATAATAATAATAATTAAAAAAAACCTGTAAACTGCCTTGTTATTTGGAGCTGTGAACAGTATTTCAGGAAAAATGAAAAAGAAAAACCTGGCTATAAGTAACTAATTTCTGAATTGATAACAAAGTTCCATGAACAAAAGTTTGAAATTACTAAACTGAGCAGGAGTATATTTTCTTTTCTTCCTACTTACACACCCTCAACTCTCACACAAATCATAGTACACACTATCCAAAGTCAAATTGCCTTTAATATAAAGCTTATCTTTAATGGAAAACATTCAGTCTGTTTGTTAGTTATAAACTAAGTCTAAAAAATACCCAAAAGAATAAACTAGGGGCAGTTACAGTAATAAAATGACTTTGAAGTGCTGAGTATGAACTAAGCACTGCAAAAAGCATTGCTGCTCTATCCTTCAAAGGTGATTATGACATGTTTTTGTTTCATTCTCAATTTTCTCTTAAAAGCTGTATCTTAAACGTGAAAAAACTTGCTACTGACAAGCATGAAATGATGGGCAAAGCCAAGCAGTCAGTTTAAAATTTGCAGTTGCTATAGAATTCAGATAGAGGGTCCCAGTAACATGTTGTTCAGTCTGCTAACAGACTGAACTCAGCTCATACTTGACTTCAGGCATTCAGGAGTAGTTGGGGTTTTTTCCTCCTTTCATTTAAAGGCTTAATTTGATAAATAAGTTTTGCATACAGATTTCATCATAATTTAAGTCAGGAAAGGATGGCACATGGGTAGGATTTGGGCAACCCTGCAAGTTTTGATAACCAAAAAAACCCCAACAGACCATCACAACAAAACACAGTGCTAGAAAGCCTTTGCCAAGGTGAAGACTGATCACGTGCAGTGCTGAAATACGTTCCACTTTGTTTTAGTGCATTACTATTATCATTTGCTAAACTCCTACAGCAGAGCTGACTTGACAACATTGGAGAGAATGTCAGTAACCTACACACAACAGCTGTCCAATCACCCACTGCCTGATTTTTTTTCCCCAAAATGCAGCTCCTCAGTGCTTTATTACAATTCATATTTTTAAATAAAAATATGCAGAATAAAGTTTTATAAACCAAGGAAGCTATTACTAAAAAAAAACAACCAGCTTCTCTGTTACAGCCACACTACATCAGAAGCTAAAAAAACAGGCAGGCACAAGCCTTCTAATTACTGGTCAGTTTAGAAGCCTACTCCGCTTACAACACAGGACCCTAACCAACTGCCTCCCTGTCGGTGCCCAGAGTCACCTCAGAAAGCTGAAGAGGACACTTGGCCAAATTTTCCTCTGCTGCCCCAGGGAGCTGCACATACAGGGTACATTAAGATGGCTGCATCTTTTAAGGAATAAGCAAAGTTTCACACATTTTACAGCTGAAAGCTCAGTTTTCTCACAAGCTTCTGCTTCCAAAAACAGTTTTTCATCTCAAAACAGAAGTGGGAGGGGGAGGCTGCCCCACTTGGTTTTAG
Organism: Aegotheles bennettii; assembly: GCA_013398125.1. NCBI lineage: Eukaryota > Metazoa > Chordata > Aves > Caprimulgiformes > Aegothelidae > Aegotheles > Aegotheles bennettii. The sequence goes on from VZRW01006576.1 coordinate 46,565, forward strand.
AAAGTCTCATGATTTGTCTCCAGCCTCAAAAATAAAAGATCCCCAAAGAATCAAAGAACACTCCTCTGTAGAATAATTAAAAACAATCCAAGAAGATAACGTTCTCAAATTATGTTTGAAGTAAGGTGATTTCCATTGAGATGAAGCATGTTTTTCTACTAAAACTCCTTTCAGTTCAAATGCTGACTTTCTATAAAGCAAGATGCATGATCTAAACCTTAGATTAAGAAGCAGGGACACACACCCTTGATACACTTGAGGGAATGGATGCCATGCAGAGGGATCTTGACAGGCTTGAGAAATGGCCCTTCGGAAGAGGCCCTCAGGAGGAATGCAAACATCAGGAAGTTCAACCAAGGCCAAGTGCAAGGTGCTGCACCTGGGTCAGGGCAATCCCCAGTATCAGCATAGAATAAGGAGTGAATGGATTGAGAGCAGCCCTGNGCCCTTCGGAAGAGGCCCTCAGGAGGAATGCAAACATCAGGAAGTTCAACCAAGGCCAAGTGCAAGGTGCTGCACCTGGGTCAGGGCAATCCCCAGTATCAGCATAGAATAAGGAGTGAATGGATTGAGAGCAGCCCTATGGAGAAGGACTCGGAGATTAAAAAATTTGACACGACATATCAGTGCTTGAAGCCCAGAAGGCCAACTGTATCCTGGGCTGCACCAAAAGAAGCATGGCCAGCAGGTCAAGGGAGGTGATCCTGCTCCTCTACTCTGCTCATGTGAGCAGACATATTTTAGTTTTTTTATAATGAGTAGTGAGACAGTGGAACAGGTTGATGGAGAAGCTGTGGCTGCCCCCTCCCTGGAAATGTCCAAGGCCAGGTTGGATGCGGTTTTGAGCAACCTGGTCTGGTGGAATGTGTCCCTGCTCATGGCAGGAGGGTTGGAACTAGGTGATCTTTAAGGTCCCTTTCAACCCAAATCATTCTCCGATTAAAATGCTCAACTTGTAGACAGCTAAGTTAGTCTTTCAGATTCCATTGTAAAATCAAAGCAGGCAGGCATATAGGCACCTTTGCTTTGAGATTATTTCTCTCATGTTAACACATGCACTTAATGTTAATTAGCTTTTGAAAGTATTTAATTGTTATAATTAATTATGACTTGGTCTATAGCTGGCTATCACAAATTTAGGGAGCTAGTCAGATGAGGTTCTGGTGAGCGCCTGGCATTATACTGAGCAAAGATTTCAAAGTCATAAGTTCCCTGGATGGTTCTAATGGAAGATTTGACTAAACCAGGCAATTTTGGAAATTAACTTTATATCAGGAGAAGTAGCTAGTTTATGTATGCCGTGTTTTGTAACCATGTAGCCCTGTAATCTGGTACTGCCATTGTCAGTAACAGACCATAAATCTAGTATTGAGTTTACAAGGCCTCAGTCAGGCTCAATCTGTCTGAAATTCTCCAAACTTTCCTGCAGCTTTGCTCTACTTGATTTATCTGTGATAGCTATTTCTCTAATTGGCTGGCTGTCTAAGGCTAATTTGTTTTACTTACACACACACACCATTTTTTTTTTTATGATGGTATAACCATAGTTTTATATGAATAGCTGTAGCAAGCAGTTACTCTATGCAGAACAAAGCATTTTACAACTGGCACAATGACGCAGTCAAAAGAAATATAGGCCTGGTTTGACTGCAGAGGCTTTGAAAAGTGGAGGTACAGCATGCAGTACAGAGGAATACACACATAGGGACAAAAAAGATGAGACAAATGCTTGGCACTAGAGAGCTCACAGCTATAAACAACTCACATATGGTCAGTTAAAGAAATGCAGAGCTGGACAAAACTCATTTTAGGAATACCAAAGCACAAAGTATCTAACATGCATGGGACACCATATAAAGTAAATATGGATGTGATACGGAACTGCAGACCAAGGAAAAAAGCACAAGTTTGAAATTTTGTTAGCAAGAATAACCTCAACTGCATTCTAATGTGAGAAAGAAGGTAACATCAACTACTGTACACAGAGCAGCAGGGGAAGGATAAGCATAATACTGGGAGAAGGAGTAGAAACTAAGAAGCATGCATGGAACTATTTTAACAGCATTGTTATTTTTTTCCTTTTCTGTAAAAATTTCATCAGGACTAATAAAGATTAGACAGTTAAGACACTGATTACACTAACAATTCTTGGGTTTACATATATACACACGAAAACACCCACAGTTTGTTGCCTCTTTCTGCATAAATAAGACTTTGTGCATCCAAAACTGCTGTTTTAACATCCTTAAGACTTCAGGTTAACAATACATTGACACCATACAAGTGTGCCTTGCCTTGTTAAACAAGTGTGAGAAAGGCACAGATCTAATAAAGGCAAGGAGATTGTATGATCTCCCATGCCTCCTACAGCCCTTTTCAGGTCAATTCAATGATGTAGCTTCAAAGAACCTTGAAGGCAAGGTTTCTTGGAAGTATACCATGCATGAATAATTCAATAAATTTATTAGGAAGCCTTTCAGTATATACAAGATAAAAGATTTCAAAGTGTTAAAAGTTACAGTTAAAGGATGAAAATACAAAATACAGAGTTTACAAGTACTCAAAGTGGTTTTGCAGACTCATTTATAGCACCATGTATATGTAATGAAGTGATAAGTTTACTTGGGTGAATAAGCAGTATTTAGATGGGTGATGCACAAAATGGTCTAAGTATTGTATGACAACATGGAATTCTAACATACAAGGTGAAGATTGTGTGGTAGATTTTAACAAATCTCAAAAGTTTCAGTTAAAATAAAGTGTCTACATTATGCGTACTACAGTCAACCTATTCCCTTTCTTCACAATTAATAGGCGAGTGGCATACCAGCTACTTTATTCATTACTGAACAAGATCAATGCCTTAGTCAAAATTTAGACATGCTTGTTTTGATGAGTATATTTTGTTGCAAAGTTCTATATATCAGCCCTATTATCCCAATTACAGAAGAAAAACATGAAAGGTTATGCAAATGAAACTCTCAGTATATGGGAAGGATATGAATAACAAACTAATTCAAAGTACAATTATTAATATTTTAAAGTTATACAAGAGAAGATGAAAAGCAAGGTATGTGTCTGTATTAAACACTAACTATCCATCTAACACAGCAAATTATACAACCTTTAATTAATCAGTATAGCAGCTGCTGGCTACAGTAACATAGCAAACCCAAAGTTCTATTTTCTGGCTCCCTAACCCACAGGTTTTATTCTGGAAATAACAGCAACAGTCTACACTCTTTGCCAGTTTAAAGGAATAAAAATTTGTAGACAATTATTCCAGATGAAATAGACATTTTTCCACTTTATTTTTGCAACAAAAAGGCATAAAAGGTATAAGCCATCCTTGTCATTGAAAACAGATTTGTAATAAATACAAAGTAATTATCAACAGTAACTCTTAGTAGACTGCAGAGACTTTTTTAAAAGCAGAAATATAGTTTTCATAATAAAGAGTGATACTACATTAAATTAAGGACAATAGCTGAATAAAAAGCACTAAAAGACTACTACAAACCAGAAGTCAGACTGGTATGGCTGAAAACACACTTTTATTATCTGAGAGACGAAAAGACCAATACAACTTTCTCTACTTTGTACCAGCCAAAAGAATAGCTTTCTTTACAAATCAGATCAGAAATCAAGCAGGCAATAGCATCAGACTTTTTGAGACTCATTAAAATCTAGGTAAGTGTCAACTGCATTTCATCTGGGACTGTTTCATTAATGGGGACCATTCTGAAGCTAAGTAAACACTGTTGAATATATCTGATAATTAGAAATGGAAGTAGGATTTAACTCTTCAGCCAGATAGAAGTCCAGGCATAAATTTAACAAGAAACTCCTCTGAGTAATTTAGCAATGCGCACAAGGCACTGGCACTATTTTAATTTCCACATTGGTAAAAATAAAAAGACCATGTCCAGAACTGAAAGTTCAGGCAAATTAAACTTTGAACAGAACACAGGTTTTTTCTTTAACTCTTGGCATCCTGATATTTGGCAGCATTTGCTGTTTAAAACAAATGTAGAGTGGGGGCAGGGAAGGACACAGGCTGTTCAACTGAAATCTTATCTCCAGAAAATCTGTAAGGGTATGAACAGGAAAAGTTATTATCCCAAATCCCATTTGGCTTTAAAATGGAACAAGTGAAAATGCCAGCTCTGTTGAGTCACATTGCACAGCTTGTTTCAGAAAAGCACTCTGAGAAAAGATTTACTCCATATATTCCTTCTGTGGCTGTATTTTAAAAAAAAATAAAATCCAACATGATTCCAGAATTATGGGAGTTTTAACCTTGTTTCTTTTTCAAACAGTTGCTGCAATAAAAGAATATATTTTAACTTTGAAAATTAAAGTCCAATTAGAAAAACCAAAGCATTCTGAAGAGAAGAATCAAAGCAAGCCTTTTTCTTTTCATTTTTTTTCCTTTTTTTTCCCCCTCGTTTTGTTTTTTGTTTGTTTTTTTTTAAGCTGTATACAATATACTGATGTACATGATTTTTAGATCATACTGCACATCTGTACTGGTTTCAGTTGAGACAGAGTTACATTTCTTCATAGTAGCTCATATGGGGCTACATTTTGGATTTGTGGTGAAAACAGTGTTAATAACAAGGAATGTTTCAGCAATTGCTGAGCAATGCTCAAGAAGCATCAAAGCCTTTTCTGTCCTGCCATCGAGTTGGTTGGTGGTGCACAAGGAGTTGGGAGGAGACACAGCCATGACAGCTGATCCCAATTGACCTAGGGGGTATCCTATACCATATATAGGTATAACAGTAACACTAGGAGGGCTGGAGTTTGGCCAGGGATGCCATTGCTCAGAGAATTTTGGAGAGATAGCATTGGTCTTCTGAAGTAACCATTATGCATGATGGAGCCCTGCTTTCCTGGAGATAGCTGAACACCTGCCTGCCAATGGGAGGCAGTGAATGAATTCCTTATTTTGTTTTGCTTGTATGTGCAGCTTTTGCTTTGTCTATTAAACTGTCTTTATCTCAACCCATGAGTTTTCTCACTTCTACTCTTCCAATTCTCTCCCCCAACCCATGGCGGATTGGGGAGTAGCGAGTGAGCAGCTGCATGGTGCTTAGCTGAATACTGGAGTTAAACCATGACATCATCTTAATATTGATTCAAATAAAGCAATGACTGCAGTAAAGGAATTCTGACATTTCAAAAAAATTCTTTGAAGTATTTTCATGTGTTAGTATTAGTCACACAAACACATACTAATGATGACAGAGAAGAACGAACATGAAACAGGGTATTAGTTTAAGCACAGTTGGGATGATGATCTGTTAGGATGTAGATTAGTCTCCAGAATCTCAATATCCAACAGCAGAGAAATGAAACCACTGTTTTAAGTTAAGCTTAATGATCCTGTTATGACTTAGACTTTCCACTTCTTTTCCATACTAGAATGTGCTGTTCTGGTTTAGAACTGACAGCTCATTGTAGCAGAGGAGCAGCTCCTTAATGTTTTCCTCTAGGAAGCCCACTTTTTCCAGATCATTTCCCTGTGATCTCAAATAGAAGAAGTAGTAAGGGTTTTGTGGAGGGAGGCTAAAAGCCCACTAAATTATTACAATGTATGAACCACCAACATTGAGTTTGTTACTGGTTCATGCACCAAGGACAATGAACACAGTAGTTCTTGCATGGATCAGTAAGTCACTAGAAGCCACAGAATAATCCCTTACTTCCAAAATCAGAGGCAGACAAAGACAATTCCAAGAATATATCTTAAGACATGTAACTCCCGTTTCCAAGGGCTATTAGCAACACAAAGATTGTCTTTGCATTAGGGATTGAGCTGCTCAGGTTAAGAGCTGGAAAGCAGAAAACAGCTGATGTAGCTTATAGTTGGGCTAAGAAAAGGGGCAAGGCTCTTACAAAATTATTCTTCCTTTAGATAAAAAATTAATTGGTTAATAGAGTCCTACAACATTTAATTTTCAATTTATTCTCTTCCAATTCAAGTAGGGTTTATTCCATCACAATAACTTATATTACAGTGCATTTTTTTTTCTAGGAAATAATTTCCTAGAACTTCTAAACAGGAAGTTCCTGCAGGTTAGGAAATAACATTCCAGATTTCTGGCTCCTGGTCCTTCGAATGTTGCTAAAATACAACACTTAAGTGTTTTACTGACAAAAGATATTTCACTCCTTTTTCAACTGTTGAAATTATCCATCATAAATTCACATAATGAAGAAAGCTGTGGAGTATACTTGTTTTAAATACAGTTATTTCTTCTATGCACAATCTCTTCATACATTAAAGACTGGAAAAAGAAGGCATACAATAGTGCAGTCATTACCCACCACTACCAATCAAATTCAGTGCCACATAAATTCACTATTTTGAGAAAGTTTTAGATCTATTAATATACTTCAGAGCACAAGCAGACTATTTTACCTATCTCTCCTTTCAAAATAACATCCATTTTCTTTTTCATAATTTTTCTGAATACACGTAGGCTTAAAAGCTGTTATTGTTAAAGTGAACTCTTTTGACACCTAAATGATTGATATTCTATATTAGCTATCTGAAGTCCCACAGAACAATCCCACAGCACAGCCAGACCTCTTCTGCCAGGAGATTTTGTTGCTACATATTATGTCATGTTTTGACACATGAAATATCAGCTTTATTTTTAACTGCATTATGATTTCTTTCCTGTATGTCATTATTAACAGTCATACAGATTTTATAATTCAAAAAAAGATGTTACTTTTGAGAAAATCTGCTATAGAAAGGAATTTTTTTTTTCATTTTAAGGACTTCAGTAGACAAAGGAAATCTATACCCAAATTCATTCTCCAAAAACATCTACTTCTGCTCCACAGAGGTGCCTAAAAAGATCCCATTTCACTCTGTGTACACACACACACATACATTCCTTAAAGCTTTAGCAAGCATCTCAGTTTGAACACAGATTATCAAAATAGTAACCAAGTAGTATTTAACTAAAAATAGAAAAAGAAATTTATCATTCACAGGTGTTATGGCCAATTACACTAACAGACAAAATAGCTAGTTAAGATTTATAGCTTCAAGATTACAATACCACCAGCATTTACTATGTTATTAGTGTTAGTTTTTTTTTTCTTACACAAAAAAATGCTAAAAAAGGCAGTTTGTGCATTTAACATCTAGAAAGATTAAACTCCGATTAAAATTTACACTACTTCTTTCTTCAGACATGACAGTAGAGGAAGGAATAGTTACAGATTTGGGAACAATGCACTGAATCCTTCAAAAGCACTACTCAACAGAATATAGGAAGAACTGCACAGCTCTCAATGTCAGCATTAGATATCCATTATAATTTTTTGGACCACTTCAGAGCTGGATATGCTTAATCCACTGAGGTTCGGTCATATTTAAAGTCTCAGATCACTGAAACAATCAAAACGTAATATTATCTAATAGACAAAACATCTATGACTAAACCATAGAGATTAATTGGCAACAGTTGAAGATTCAGGAGACTACTCTTCTCACACTGAATAGTAAGGGGTGCGTACGAGTTGCATAGAAGTTGGTATTTTCTTGCCAAGTCAGCTTCCTACTCTCAACTTGAAATACTTGCCTCAGATTATTCAGTTTGTTTTGAACACACTAATTCCCAGGGAGTATCTACTCTTACCACAGTATCACAGTTTGCTAGGACAACTGCACAGCTATTAACTGAAACAGTTGGATTCATGGACAGCAAGTACTTGAGGGAAACAAACAAACAAAACTCAAGAAACATTAGCTTGAGTCCAGAGGTCTTGACTGGGCCATGTTGACTGGAAAAAACAGTCCTGGAAAAATTATCTTGGTAAATTCATGGAATCAATACAAGAGATTAATGTCTCCAAGCACTTCAATTTTTTGTTCATTTGTTTGTTTTAAATACTTCAAAGTATTGAACCCTAAAATAAAAAGGAGAAACTCATCAAATAACAAATAGTCAGGGAGCACAGGAGCAGCAAGAGGAAAAGAAAGAAAATTTCTTCAAAGACTTGACACTGTGGAAGTATATCACTACTTTCTGCTGTTGGTGATGAAAGGGATTTAAAAAGAAGCTTTGGGGAAGCTGCATAAGGCAGGATGCAGTGACTGCCAGTATGTTAATGCTGGGTGTGAGCAGAAAGCTTTGAGAATTCAAAGAACAAAAGAAAAAAGGAGGTATGCCCTGAGGGGTGGTAGAATAGAGGGACATGCAAGAGCTCTTCCTTTGGGAAAGAAAACCTGCTGCTGTAGAACAAAGTTCAAGGAAAGATACTAGCACACAAGTCCAGGACATCTGGCTTGGTGGTTAAATACTGTCCACTAATTTCACATTACAAAAGGTGCTTAGAAACAACAAAAAAACCAACATACACAAAAAGTATCAAGATTGCTTAAAGTGAAACAAGGATTGTTAGCCTTTACACTGCTTTCATTGGCAGCCACTACTGTAGCAAAATATAAGCTAAAACCCATGACATTTCATTTTACATTGATGACTAACAATGTATTTTGAATTAAACTTTTCTACTTCTACAGAATTTTCTGCACTTGACAACTGGATTCCCTGAATGGCAGGACACACTAGTTTAGTAGAAGAAAGACCACACAACAATTCTACCATGCATTACTCAAATTAAATATAAGTATGTATAACACTTCAGATATTGCTGTTATTTAAAGAGCATTTTAATGTATTTTCAATTATATGCAAGAGTTTGGTACGGGAGGAATATTTCTGACTTTCTAAAGAAAGTTACTACAATGATATAGCAATGCTGAATTTTTACTTCTGTTTGTGGCCCTCAAAGCACTTTTTTTGTTTTGTTTGTTTTTACAGTTTGTTAATCTTATTATAGAAAATAGGAATTAAACTGATTTTAATAGGGGATTAAACAAAATTGCACAAGTCACAAATACTTTGTTATTCTTCTCATACATCCCTCACAAAGCCTGAACATGTTTTATCTGATGTAAAGCACTGCCAATTAAAAAAAAAACCTAACAAAACAAAAACAAACAAAAAACAACAACATATTATGGAAACGGAATCTATCCCTCAACTCCTGAACCCCCACTGCTTAAAACTTAGATTATTACTCAACAGTGACAACAGTCAATAAATCATCTAGCAGATTAAATAAAATGACAAATTTTATAAACTACATTTCCTACTTCCAAAATTTATAGTTCTTTTCACTAAAAAAGTCACATGTTTGAAAATTCCATAGATAATTTTATTTTCAGAAAATAAGAATAATTCAAGCTTCAATCTGTACCAAAAGTTTAGAGTGCTGATGTGATCACTGAGGAATACAGAAGTATTATGTTAAAAAGACTATATTCACATAAATGGACACATAATGATATAATATATCACATACTGATATAATAAAGAAACCTACATTTCAGCCTAAGAACTCAGCAACTGGCCAAAGACATCAGTGTCTTGTTAAAGTTAGGTGGCTCTCGCTGGTCTACTGCCACAAAATCAGATTTAGTTAACTATTAATATTCTCGTGGTATATGGGTGACAGCAGGCTAAGTCAGGTAGGTACAAATAATATCCAAGAGATTGACAGTGCTGGACTATGCTTTCACGTGGTTCATTGTTAACCTCTTTATACATTGTAAAAACACAAAGGATCTGATTATGTCATTGCTGTACAGGAAGTAATATCATAAATCAAGAATATACTCAATAAAACGCATAGATCAGAATCTCAGCCCAAGGAATGGGATGCAGTGTTCCCTCTCTGCTAGGGATACCAATGTAGTAACTTTAGAGGCTGCTCGGTAGATCCTGGAGCGGTTCATATGCCACCTTTCCTAGTTCAGCACTCTTCCCTCATTCACTAGGGAGTTTAAGTTAAGAACACACTGCAGACAATAACGGTGAAACCTCCCAACAGCATCCTCTTGGCTCTGCAAAGCCAAAATGCAGCACAGCAGAGAATCACAGAATCACAGAATTCTAGGGTTGGAAGGGACCTCGAAAGATCATCTAGTCCAACCCCCCTGCCAGAGCAGGGTCACCTAGAGTACATCACACAGGAACGCATCCAGGCGGGTTTTGAATGTCTCCAGTGAAGGAGACTCCACAACCTCTCTGGGCAGCCTGTTCCAGTGCTCTGTCACTCTCACAGTGAAAAAGTTTCTCCTGATATTCACATGGAACCTCCTATGCTCCAGTTTGCATCCATTGCCCCTTGTCCTATCATTGGACGTCACTGTAAAAAGCTTGGCTCCATCATCCTGACCTTCACCCTTTACATATTTGTAAACATGGATGAGGTCACCCCTCAGTCTCCTTTTCTCCAAGCTAAAGAGACCCAGCTTCCTCAGCCTTTCCTCATAAGGGAGATGTTCC
>VZRW01006576.1:58070-83386 GCA_013398125.1 Aegotheles bennettii
TTGAAAAAGCCCTTTCTATTATCCTTGACCTGACTTGCAAGGTTAAGTTCCAAGGAGGCATTGGCTTTCCTAATCGCCTCTCTGAGTTGGCTTTCCTAATTGCCTCTCTAATCTAGCCCAGTATGAAGTCTTTTGAAAGGTAAGAGTCATTGTTGTCTAAACACTAACTTTTTCCCCATATAATCACATTTGAAATACTGACTTCCAATAGCAGAGCTAATTTTGAAGACATTAATCGATCAATTTTTCTTTAATTGCATGAAGGTAACAAATCTAATTAATTTTTCCCATTCAGAAGAAAAAGTGACTTGTCACAAGAATTAAAAACCCCCACCATGCTAGTTTTTCAGCCTCCCAGAATATGCAAAGTTAATGTTCATTAGTTCAGTAATGAGCAATGATAGGACAAGGGGCAATGGATGCAAACTGGAGCATAGGAGGTTCCATGTGAATATAAGGAGAAACTTTTTCACTGTGAGAGTGATGGAGCACTGGAACAGGCTGCCCAGAGAGGTTGTGGAGTCTCCTTCACTGGAGACATTCAAAACCCGCCTGGATGTGTTCCTGTGTGATGTACTCTAGGTGACCCTGCTCTGGCAGGGGGGTTGGACTAGATGATCTTTCGAGGTCCCTTCCAACCCCTAGAATTCTGTGATTCTGTGATACTGTCCTTGCCAGCTGACATGCAGTTAAAAATTATCTCCAATTAAGATGTCTAAAACAGTGTTTGTTAAACTCTGTGTTACAACCTCATAGTGTTGCAGGCTCTTAGATAGCAACAGTCAATAGCACTTCAATGCTCCCCACACTTCCAACAGTAACTCACTTACTCAAGAGAAAAATGAAACAGCAGGCTAGAACCAGGGATAAGTGGATACTCTCAGTAAAAAAAAAACTAGCTCAGGGGTGGGTAGCCAGCAGAATAATTATAAAGACTTCCAGTGACCGGAAACATCTGGTCTGTATTGCCCTGTCCCAGAGGAATTGATCACCTGAATACACACAAAATTACATATGGCATAGGAGCCAGGAGGGGTCACTACTTATGACAAGTAGTTTAGGGAACAGTTGAAAGAGTACTTAAGCTATGGGTCTTCAGTAACTCAACTGGCCATTGCAGCAGAAATCACCCTGAGCCTTTACAAAAAACACCTAACCCCTCACTGCTACACAAATCCTTCCTGAACCTTCCAGTCCTTATTGCTTGTCTGTATACTGAGATGCTGTCACTTGAGTGATAGTCACCATTCTTCTGGAGCTGGATTCATATTCTGAAGTCAATTTAAAGCTCATGGACAATGCCAGGTTTACAGCACTAAATCTGAAAGGGGGCAGTGTTGTTTAACCAGAGAGTGGTGCTATCTGTCAATGTTAATTACAGCTTTTCCTGCTGGGGTTTTTACAAGAAAGTAGGCCAGCAGGAAGTGTCATTATATTACAGCCTGTGGCTCTGTGCATGTGTTCCTAAGTTGACAGTCAAGAGACGTCCTTTAGCATTCTTCACTGTCTTTTTCAATATGAAAAACAAACTGCTCAGACTGCATAAAGAGATGAAATATGCTATCAGATGCATCTGCTAGAAGAGAAAGATACAGGTACGTGGAAAGTAACTTCCTATTGAAGTAACAAAACCAGTTACTGGCATGTTTGTGATTTCTGGTGTTACTTTCAGCCTACCTAATAAGGTTAGAAAGACTATTAAAATGAAACTTTTGTAGCCTTTCCTTACAGCCCTCATCTCAGTTTAAAAAAAAGACTGGTTAACTGACTATCCAGGCGATAAAGCTTTGGGGGACAAAGGAAGGGAGGAATAGCCACCAAGGAAAGACATACCACTGAATCACCCAACCCAAACAGAAAAAGCTCAAAACAAAAAAGTTTCCATAACACCTCCTGCATCTGTCTTTCTCACCTATGTAACCCACTAAATGAGTAAACTGAATTTGAAAGATACTTTAAAAAACACTATCATTTCAAAGCATTACTCAAATATGAAACAAAAATATGCACAATATGGAGTAGACTTAAATATTGTCAAGAATGGGAGGTAAAATTTCAATGGACTATGAATAGTTCTAGAAGAAATGTGATCAAAGTTTACCAAGCATTTGAAGATACCTGTGATCTTCAAGTTACTCTTAATTTTTCTGAAGTGGTGACCAGTGTAATGGATTTACACACCTGCAAATGCTAGTCCTAGTAAACAACTCCAATCAAACTGTACTACTTTCTAGATTCAAGAGTTCCTACAGCAATCCCATCGATAAAAATATTTTTCTTTTAAATTCCATCACTTAACTGGCTGTAGGCAGCTTTCACAGAAAAAACACTTTCATCAAAGGATTATGCTTGTGAAACCATAGAAAAAATGGCTTTGCCTTTGAGAAATAACCTGAAACTGAGCTGTTTGCAACGCCTAGTACTCAAAGCCCTGCATTTTCCATGAATAAAAAAACAGTAAAAAAAAAAAAGGGGGGGGAGGGGGGGTGGAGGGAACCTACAGGTAGGGAAACATCTACAAAAAGCCACCACACACAGAGTTTGAAAGCAGTCCTGAAGTTACGCTCAAAACATCCTCATTATCCAACAATGCTAAGCAACTGACTTAATACCACTGCTATCTGGTAACTTTCCAAAACAAAGGTTGCAGATCTCAAAGTCTTTCATCAAATCAAAGTATTAAGGAAATGGTACTAGTCGTTTTATGAGCTTATTCTTGGTAGACACTAGAAGACATGGAGCGTTTGGCATTATTTTTTCCCAGAACTGTGCAGTCATCACTGTGGTCTAACATCTTCCATGGAGACAGTTTTCAGCTACTTTGCATTTTTGGTTTTGTTTTTAAATTTATATATACATATATTCGATTCAAACCCCAAACAATTAAAATTGAAACACCATATTTCAACATAAAAACCATGTATCAAGTACAATAAAGTCCTAGTAAGGAAAGAATTCTTACCTTCATAGATAGCTTTGAAGCCTTGAGCACTGACAGCAAAATCTGTGGTGAAACAGAGGGTGAGGATGGATCCTGTGCTCACAATAGATGATGGAAGCTGAAATCCAGATAACCTGTGCAATAAAAAGGCACAAATTATTATAACTTTTTAAATACATAAAGTGCATCAGTAGGTGCGATAAGCATTATGATGAGAAAGATGTTTCTAACTGCCAACGCGTTATGCTCTTTGGCCCAATGAAATCTCTAAACATTCATCTTATGTTCAATGTCATACACATTAACTGACTAGAAAACAAAAAAAACCCCCGAACACTTCCATTTAACAGCTTCAGAGAAATTACTTTACATTTCCCATTTCATCAGCAGTCTTACCTTTACATACAAAACAGATAAGCTGTAATTATTTTGCAATACAGATTTTACAATAATTTCCCTGAATAAATGGTTTGATTAATTTTGAGGCTAAAACAGATGGAAAAAAAATGTTTACCTCCTTTACAGAAACATCACTAAAGACAATTTGTTAGACCTGCTGACACTAGTGAGATGTTGATTTCCTAATGACTACAGTAATTTTGCATAAGACAGACATAAGACACATTTACTGTCCCATAAATCCAAAACTATACTGTCAGCCTACTTCACTAGCTAATTTCTGTTTTGCAATAGGGGTATGTGATCCCCTGGGTAAAGGACAACGAACCAGAAAGCACCTTTTGTTCAAATTTCATCCTGAAAGAGCTTCTTGAATTCAGACATCGGAACAGCTCATATTAAAAACAAACAAAACAAACAAACAAAAAAAAAATACAAAACACCCACACCAAAAATGCTTTGATATATTATTAATCCAGATGTTTAAGACAATCCATGTCTTTAAAAAAAAATCTTGTTTGAAATTCATTGTATAAAGATACTATAGTTCGTTAATTGGCATCTGGAACAGCAGAAGATAAATAACTAAACAACAGCAGTATCACAGAACTAGAAGTTCTTTGCAAAATCAGGCTTATTTAAAACTACTCTCATATATAAAAACATCTAAGAGGACCTTCATGCTTGAATTACACCAGTCAGTTGGTTCCCCATCTCTTTCCATTTTTGAGCTTTGGAAAACAAAGAGACTTGGATGAGTCAGAGATCAAAGCAAGGAAAGCTTTAAATACAGATGAAGTTATACAGTCAAGGCAACATAAGTTCGCAAAAAGCTTTCTGCAAGTTCTTCCTTTCTTTTTAAACAACATTGTCTACCATGTGCTAATCAGTTGTTTGCTCTAATCTTTTCACCTTCTTTGTACTTGTCAATCTATTACTGCTATTCTTTTCCACCTCATTTACTCCAGTTCCAGAAATAACCAGGTTGATTTTTCCCTCAATCCTCAAACTGTAAAAGTATCACGAGGCTTGCCACATCTTATATTCAGATTTTTTTATGTTCTCTCACTTTCACTAGACTTTGCAACATTTAGGGAAATACGCTTCTTGTTCTATTTAATAAATTAGAGTGGTTATCACTACTGGTATCACTGCCCTAGATCTGGAGTGTAGTGTATGACAGTTCATTATTAATTTAGGGTATGTATTTTCTGATCTTACTTCCATATCCCTTTATTCTTTGAGAAGGGATTCAAAGAGTTCTGGTTTTAAGCGGGTATTTTTGGATAGCACTGCGGTATTTCCTGGATCTAACATTTTTTGTCTAAACACAGGAAATTAGCACGCATTGTTGGGAAAGGAAGGAAAACCAGGTTGAGTTACACAGAAAGATAGAAGCAGCTAGTCTCAACACTTCACACTACATAGGAGATCTCAAAAAATAAAAATACAAAAAAATTATACAGATTTAGCTCTCTCATTCCTGATCAGTGTTCACTTCACTTAATATGGATTTGTTTCATATAAATGAACTTATTTGAGCAGTGATTGGACATCCTGAGCTCGTGCGATGATTTCCAGACCCACCTGCTTTGATTCTGTTATGATAATAAGTATCAATCCTATAATATGGTTTCTTTATCTTCTCAATAAATAAAATTATTTCTGTAGTATGCGCCTTGAAATACTAGAAGATCATTCTTTAGGTAACTGACATTGCAACTCACATTAGAGGAAGAAAATATATTCTTTTATGCCTTAAATTCAGTACACTTAAATTTTACAGACATGGAAAAAGGCAGGTATGTGGTAAACTTCAAGGAATTAGTACATCAACTTGAAATGTACTTCTTCAAGTTCTTTATACTACAGTAATCCCCAAAAAGATTATGAGGAAGTCTCAAACAGAAAAAAATCTGTATTCCAGTCATTCAACTGACGACCTGGGTGCCTCTACAGTAGCCTTGTTGACTGAAATATTTCTGAAAGGTTATTTTCACAGCACTCTAATAAATTCAATGAGACCAAGTACCATGAAACTGACTGTAAACAAAAAATAGACAGCAGATTAAAATCAGACATTTCCAGAATTAAACCACTGCTAACCTACCAAGTAATTTCCCCCTCCCCTACTAACATTTTTGCTTAGTAGTTATAGCTCATGAATCATAATGTGTTTTGCACATTCATGTCGTCATGAAGAAAAAAAAAGTTAAAAAAAAAATCACACACCTTCACACATTGCTTTACTTTGGAAATGTATCTTGGCAATTAATGTGTAGGACTTTACTGCACCCAGAAAGGGAACTTGTTTAGACAGACAAGTGTGTGAAGAAAGCTGAATAATTTCAAGTCCCTCTGTTAATAAAATTGTCATTTGATAAACTTGCACTACTTCATACTGAGCATATAGCAATACTATAAGCTTAAATGTCAATACTTGCTTAAATTTCAGTAGCATTAATCTGCACAAAATGCAAACATTAAAATACTTTTTAACCACAGATAGGGATATATTTGGCTTATCTATAAGGAAAAAACAGAATTTGTAATAGAGAACAGTGGCACACTTGTACCGAGTTTAGCCTACGTTTGAGAGAGAAAAAAAAACACAACAAGCCACCACACATTTAATCCTCCATTGTCATTTCATAGATCCTGACATTCAGCCATTTCTAGTGATAAGGTCTATAAATATATAGATTCTTTTTTTAATCGTGTAGCAATAGGTCCAGCTGGCTCTGCTCAGAACTTCTCCATGTTCTACTTGTGAGGGCACATGTTGGGACTTTCCAGTACTAAACAGATAGTTTAGCAAGTCCTCTAGGGGTGTGGGAATATGGTTAGGGACCTGTAGCAAATTATGTACAAGAAGAGGCTGAAGGAATAGATTTACTAAGTCCTTAAAAGATGACAACTAAAGGGTGAACCTTACTTCTGTCTTCAGCTACTTATTGGAGACATATAGAAAAAGAGAGCTTCTCTCTGGAAGTGCAAAAAGGGAAACAACAGGTGAAGTGAAACACAAGAAATTCAAGTTTTATATTAGAAAAAAACAACACCATGATGGCAGTGATATATTGGAACCGATGCCCAGAGAGGAGCTAGTATCTCCATCCTTGGAGTGTCATGATAGTGCTCTGAACAGCCATAACTATCTTCAGACTTAGCTCCAATGTCAGCAGGAGGTAAGAGCAAATGACCATAGTCTCTCCTAACACAAATTGTTCAATGAATCCCTGACATGTAAGGAAGGCATGGGCATAGCACCTATCATAACCAGCTGCTGTAAGAAAAATGAGTACACTCAGCAGTTTCTGATCAAATACAGAAGTACAATTAGATCAGCCCAAGAAATTTTAAATTCTCTGTATAAGTTTATTAGGGATTGAACTTTTGCTGAGTGTAGTTATGAAATTTTAGTAAGTCCCAGCTGTTCACGTAGAAATTGATAGACCTTCAAGCTGAACTAATCTTTGCAGGTGTTTTGAAGACATCGTTGACACAAAACCAGATTCTCTCCTCTCAATAAGAACTATTACATTCTTGTTCCCAAAGTCACTAGATTATATTTTTAATAAACATTTTGCACTGCCCTCACGATTGAAATGGTTAAATGAAGTAAATGAAGCTTTCTAGAACAGCTCTATCAGAAACAGCTATCCAGCATGAAAAGTCTCATACGAGCAGACCATTTTAACAAGGGTATGTACTAATTACACAGTTGCCAAAAGCCAACAAGCAGTTGCAAAGAAAAAATAGGAGCATTTTTGTCATTTTATTTGCTAGCTTATTTATTCCTATGCTGCCTGTAGTACAAAGCGATATGTTCAGGTTACCAAATGATAAAATTTTGTCAAGGTTTAACAAAATTTCTTGGTAAATTTAAGAGCCAAAAAAAAGGTAGAGGAAGGGGGGACTCTGCACCCATAAGGACATTCTTTTTTCAAATGAGGCCAATGAAATCTATGAAGACACCTTATTATATTTAGAAGTAGAATCAGATTGGTTAAATATTTTTAATTTGTGCCTGACATATACACACATACTTTTATCTATATGAGCTCTGCTCATATATCTGTACAGCTTGTTCCCAGAAACACTCTCAGAGGAAGTAACTAGAATCTCTTTGTCTAAGACAAAACATTCTTGCCTGAAATTAGCTAATAGATGCCTCTTGCAAAAGCTAATAGCCAAAAGGATCACTGTTATTAACAAGATGAAGCCTAAGTTTTAATGAATTATCCCAAAAGCAATTCTGAATAAACCATAGATAAATGACAAAATCTAAGAATTTTTCTCTCTCTCAAAATCTGTATAAGGAAAAAACCTAACATTTCTCCCATTTTACCATAAAGTGATATAGGTCATAAACTGACATAGGAAACACAAGACACCTGTCTGCCATCACTGTCATATCTTCTCAAGTTTTAAATACTATTCTTAAAATTATCATTTGGTGCAGAGGAGATCCATAAGCTCATTCTGTATCAAACTCACCATACCACATGAAAATACCTTTAAAGTTACTGGCAGGTGCTACCTCAAAGATTGTGCTGATCAAGTGCAGATCAGAAAGCGAGTTAAAGGGTACCCTCAAAGACTAAATCTTCAGGTTACCTATTGTAGTTCTCCAGAAACACCTCACTGTTTAATAATAAGTACAGCACATAAAAGACATTCAAAAGGTGGTATCTCATATGGCGTAAACTGGAAATTATCATAGAACTACACTGTCAATAAAAAGCAGCCAAACCCCTTCCATGTTGCAGACATCCGATATAACCAATATTCAATAAATGTATACAATATTAAGCATCTGAAGAAAAAGCAATCAAGATATAATTCTACGGGATTTATTCCTGATTTTATTCATTTATTTATTAATGCCTTTGTGGCCTGTTGACCTTGACCAGCTGTGAGACTGACCCAGCCACTCCTTCACTGACCCTGTTCAACAGGATAGTGGGAAGAAAATAAGATGGAAATTCTCCTGGGTCAAGATAAACACAGGGAGATTACTAATTATTGTCATGGGCAAAACAGAATCAACTTGGGGAAACTTAGTTTAATTTACTGCCAACTAAAATATCTTTGGATAGTGAGAAACAAAGATAAATTAAATCAAAACTGTCCCCCACTCCCCTTCTTCCCAGACTCGGCTTCACTCCTTCATTCCCAACCCCTTTACCTCTCCCCTCAGGCCATGCAAGGAGATGGGGAATGGGGCCTGAGGTCAATAAATAACAGAGCCTCTCTGTTGCTCCTTCTCCCTCACACTTTTACCCTGCTCCATCCTGGTCTCTCCACCAGCTGCAGTTTCTTTAGGAAACATCCACCTATTCCACCATGGTCCTCTCCACAGGCTGCAGGACAATCTTTGCTCCGGCACCTGGAGCATCTCCTTCCATCCTTCTCCACTGACCTTGGTGTCTGCAGAGTCACTCACTTTTTCCCCTCACTCCTTACTTTACCTGTGTCATGTTTTTGTCCTTTCTTAAATATAATTCCCCCAAGGAGCCAAGACCTTGGCTGCAGGGCCCAGCCTTGTCCTGCAGGGGTCAGTTGGAGCCGGCTGGAACTGGCTGTTTCTGGCATGGGGCAGCCCCAGCCTCTCCTCACAGAGACCCTCCTGCAGCCCCCACTGGCAGCGCCTGGGCATCTGCAACAATACAGCCTTGGCGATATGAGCAGGGAACACTTCAAAAGCATCATCTGTTCAAGTGCACCCCAATTTTACACATTAAAAAATTCAAGTCATTAATATGTTGTCTTAGTAATTAGTAATCTGAATCAGTTCAAATTACCTGAACATATCTGGATAGAAGGGAAGCTATTGCAATAATTTACAAGAAGGTGGTAATTCCAGTTATTCCACAGAAAATAGCTGCTATGCTATGAGAACAAACACAATTACAGAATACATATCTGTAATGTGACCTTTTATGAAGCCAGACAAGCTCTGAAATTCCCTTCTACAAATAAAGGGGAGACTGAGAGGTGTTATTGCAAAGCTCTGCCAGGTGCCAAAAAAAAAATAAAAAAAAATAGCATTCTTATCTTCCAGGTTTTAAATCTGGAACACTGAATAGGTGCATCTCTAACCAAAGGCAACAATTGTAACGTGCTAACTTTCCAAACAGCTGGGTACTAGCCAACTGAAATTACCTCAGAGAGCACCACAGTTGCAAACAAAGCAACCTTACTTGATTATGAGCACGTACAGTACTTCAGTCAGGTAATTAAAAGTCCTCTCCACACACATTTTGAGTTCAGAGTTGAAATTTGACAGTAAGTAGACAAAAGTACAGCTGACAAATTTATATTTTTTTCTTTTCCTAGATACCAATTATTTAAAAATAAAGCTTCTCTCAAAGTTTTTTAAAGCTTAACAGAAGAGTCATAAGGGTTAAGTTAAAATTTTCTCTTGCTTTGAGCAACCTGGTCTAGTGGGAGGTGTCCCTGCACATAGTAGAGGAGTTGGAACTAGATGACCTTTAAGGTCCCTTCCGACCCAAACCATTCTACGATGATTCCCCACCTCTCTAACATAAAGAAAACACACAGCAATACCTCCTCACATTGATGAGTGTTATTCAGCTTTTTTTCCTAACAAGAAAAAATAATCACAAACTAAAACACCTTAGCTCTCACATTTCTTACTCCAACAGTGCCAAGTCTTCCTCAGTGCTGCTCTCTCCAGGTTAACTCCTCCATCCACAGGTTCTTTCAGGTCACAGAGGCACCACTATTCTTCCAGTCCCCGACTTCCCAATCCTTAGGAAACTAACTTAAAAGTTCTCCCCTCACATGACCACAAGCCTTTTTCCACCAGCTGTCTCCCCTACACCCAATGAAACTCCTGCAAATCCCTCAGCTGCTCTCTGATCCCTCATTTGATTAATTAGCATCAGGTGCTCCTCCATCCTGCTAAATAGATGCAATTAAGGTATGCATAGCTCATTAGAGGGGCACTAGCACTGGCAGTATAAAAAGGCTCATCTCTTATCTGGGTGCTCTTTCTTCTGCAATTTAAGATTTATAATCTCAAAATTTATAATCAGTTCTGAATAGGCAAGAAATAGGTATTTTTAATTCAAGACTTTCATATAGCTAAATACATGTAAATTTTTTCCATGGTATGGTCATGTGAAAACTTCCTGATGTTTTCTGTGGCTTTAGCTGAATTAGGAATTAATTGCAGCAATTATAAAACTAATATTTTGTTAGTAAGGGAAGGAGGGAAGCAATCAAAGAAAGAAGTTCCCTTAGTAAAGTCCAGAAGGTCCAGTAAAGTCCTATAACCAAAACTCACCAAGCTCAGTCACTAAGTGGAAAGAAGCTGTAAGCATGATTTTGGCATATTTAGCCTTCAGGAAAAGCAGCTGGTTTCTCTAGCTGCCACCAAGCAGCCAAGGTAGCAAGGCTCACACTTGCTGCAGGAAGCCCTGATGCTGCAAAGCAATTGTCTGTGACTGCAGTTACTGGGCATCCACAAAGGAGCAGGAAAACATGAGGCAAGTTGGCCAACATCAAAACAATACACAGCCATGAAGGGGACCGGAGCAGAGGCAGGTCCCAGAATAGCAGTGGGGCTGAGTGCTTTGAGGAGGTGCAGCTGCTGGCAAAGGCCTGACAGGTCTGGGCAGCTGGCAGGTTGCAGCGGCTGAAGCATGGTGGGATCACACAGCAGATCTGAGAGGGAGCAATTCCCAGAGTGTTCACTGCTGGTCAGTGGGCCTGGTGGAGTTTGATACTCAATGCTGAGAAGAAAAGGGTTTGCCTACCAGGAAATTTACAGTACTTTGCCACAGTCTTAGGCTCCAGTGTAGCACAAGCTACAGAAGAAAAAAGCCAGTTTAAGTCTGAAATACGTGTCAGTTGCTAAGAGTGGTGGCTGCTGACTAATGAACTGGTAGGCCATGGCACTGAACTATGGCTGCACAGAAATGTCTTTGTTTCATGGCAGACCTTAACATTATAGCATGTATTTTCTTATGATTTCTACACATTATACATAAAATGCAGACACAGAAATGGTTTCATATGGCTCTGTGCTAAATGATGTTGAAAGAAAACATTAGCTAATATTTGATAGAACTGGACAAAAATAAAGTAGTGCTGTAGACTGTCAAAAATAAAGTAGTACCATAAACCTTTATTGCCAGAAGGATAGAAACAGTGTTTTACCTATAAGAGAAAGATGTTATTTCCGTTACTATAAAGCTAATGATTCCTTGTGCTTGAGAAAAAACAACTGAAACTTTCAGTAAGATCATATATTCAAGGTTAACAATTTTATGATCAGACTACATTTCTGCCTTCTAACAGTATGCAAGTATTCAGACCAAAAGCACCTCTCGGATGTACTGGTATGAGCCCAGATGGACCCAGTAGAGGTAAAATTAAACAAATGTAAATTAAAAATGTGATTTAATAAATTAATAATTATATTCCAAAGAAATCCTATTTAGGTAAACAGGTTTCATAGACTGAACTGTTTCTTCAGGCCTGTTACCGATATCCCTATATCTGTTAGCTCACTAATAACAGTATGATGAGTTTAATAATCAAAAATATAGTAGTAAGACCATTGTTAGTAATAGATTACAGATGAGATTTAACATTTTTTAATTTTTAAATAAAGCAGGAATTGAGTCAGCAAAACTAAGATCTCCCAGTGATTTTGGCACCCATACCTTGTCAAACAGTTTAAGATACAATCTTAAAAAACATTCACATAAAGTCAGTTTAAGCTTCATTATGTGAGTTTTGTCTGTTTACTTTCACATATGGAGGTCACATCACATCATTCATCTTTTTGTTAGGTTTGTCACATTAATACACAGTGGTGCATATAGTGATCTGTTATTTTACATAACTTCAGTTGTGAAGCAAGCTTGTATTTCCTATGCCATAAGGTTTTAGAGAGAGATCTATGTCAGGTTGGGAACAACTTTACAGCAACGAACAGCTGAGTCAGCTTCAGAATGAGGATGAATTTTATTTGAAACTTTGTTTTAGGAATCCATCATAAATAATCCATAATGCTGTAGATTATATTCATGCTCCCACTTGTGAGTTGTTTGGAAATGAAAAATGTACAGAACTCTTCATCAAAAAAAAAAAAAAAAAAAAAAGACCAAAACACCCAAAACCTCAAAACCCCTATCAAACACAAATGGCATTTTATGCCCTTACTAAATGGAATTTAGAAAGGCAAAAGTCTGTGAAGAGGACTCTTTTTCTCTTCACAGGACAGCCACTCATAACTGAAAAATCACCCCTATTTCCACCTCCCTAGGGTTTACAGGCTCACCTTTTATTACAGTATCAGAGTACCTCCACAAAAACCAGTGAAATGAAGCCAGTGTAAATGGAAATGGAATGATAACAAGTGGCTTAGAAGCCCTGCAACACACAAAAAATTGCCTGAGGAGGGAAATAAATCAATTTCTGAAGCTTTCTTTTAACGTTTTTACAAATTGGATTACAGTAGTATTGCCAGCTAAAAAAAAATCTACTCTAGCCTTTTTGGTGGCACGATTTCAAGCAAAGGCCTTGAGGCAAAAGAAAATATGCTAGCAAATATTTTAATATATCAGATTTTAGCACAAACAGCATGTTTGTCCTTTGCAGCAATAGGGAGGTATCTACAAAAATATGTTACTGTCCAAATATGAATGTATTTAACAAACAGTTTTATATAATGCTCAAGGTTCCTTCTGTAAGGAAGACTAATGATTTGTGCCTAGAACTTTATTCTGGGAATGTGCAAAGCTTCCAATGTGGCCTACTGTACACAGTAAAAGTGTGACTACTTACATGGCTTTGCGGATTTCCATTATCTGTTTTGCACAGGCTAGATTGTCTGGCTTTTTATTATTGCTCAATTCAAAATACATACTAAAACATTAATGATTGAAGTCATTCCCATTAAGTGATCTGGGACCTAACTGTTCATATTTTTTGTTTTAAAAAAGAGTAAAGTGATACAACTAAGTTTAAAAAAACCCCACCTTTTTATGTGTCTCTCATTTCATAAGCCAAACTTTAAAGCTGACTTTTATATAGTTTTGTAAGATTTGAGCTTAATTTTGTTTACCTAAATATATGTTCTTAGTAAATCAATCAGATCCAAAATAGTAGAATATGACTTAATTTTTCCATGTCTTAGTTTCCCATTTGCAAAATAAGGATAAAATAACAAACTAAAATTATTCTTTTGAATTCAGAGGGATGGAGTACCCATCCTATCAGGAAATGCTGAGAGAGTTGGGGTTGTTAGACTGGAGAAGAGAAGGCTCTGGGGAGACATTATTGAAGCCTTCCAGTACTTAACGGGGGCTTATAAGAAAGATGGGGACAAACTTCTATAGTAGGACCTGTTGCAATAGGACAAGGGGTAATGGTTTTAAATTAAAACAGGGTAGATTTAGAGTAGATATAAGGAAGAAATTTTTTACAATGAGGGTAGTGAAACACTGGCACAGGTTGCCCAGAGAGGTGGTAGATGCCCCATCCCTGGAAACATTCAAGGTCACATTGGACTGGGTTCTGAAAAACCTGATTGAGTTGAAGATGTCCCTGCCTGTGGCAGGGAGGTAGGACTAGAGGACTTTTAAAGGTCCCTTCCAACCCAAACTATTCTTTGATTCTATGATTGTAAGAATTCAAGTATATTACCAGTTGTAGACAGACCCAGAATTTGAGGAACAGAATGGGTATATTTAAGTATTTCAAATGAAAGGAAAGTTAAAATAATGTGTTATTGTCTCATTTTAAGCAAATCATTTTGGTAAATGAAATGTAGGGGATCTCCAGATTGTTTGGAATTTGTCTGGAATTGTTTGTTAGAGCTGTAACACAAAAAAATTCTGTACCTAATGAAGAACAATCCATGAAGTAGTTCCAAAACAAAAAGCTTTTGGAGCAATCAAGTGAGACCTTTCCTTCACCTTCTGTGTCTTTCCAAACTATGTACATTTTCAGCTTAAAAAATCTTCTCAGAATGTTATTATATGTTATACATATTACAAATATGGCTCTGGGAGTCTTTTCACTTGATAAAATAATGTATCCTGTTTCAGAACTGAGGAAAGGATTTTCCTTCACTGTCACCTCATTATGACTTTGCTTTTTTTCCCCCTGAAGTTAATTGTTCTGACAATGCTATTTTAAAGGGGTCAGGCTTTGACAATTTTAGACTATCTGCACAAAGCTCACTATATTAACTTTCTGCTCCTATGTTTTACTCCCAAGAGCTATGACTTTTTTTTTAATGCAAATCTTTCTTTGAAGCCTGTCTCTTATTTCTACCCATCATATTCAAAGTTTAGTACAGTATGAATCATTTAGTATTTGAATACCTCCTGTCAAAATTGCTGCCTGACTTGTTTGTCCTTTATAAGAAAGAAATCTAGTGAGTATTGCGGTGGGTCATAAACTTCATTTTATCTAGATTTAACTCTTGAAAATGTCTTTTGCAGACAACTAATTTTCATAGTTTCAAATGGCACTTAAAAGAAGAGGCTGAAATAATTGCCAATTCTGGAAATATTTAAAATTATGTGAGTGCTTTGGGATAGCTCTACAATTACTGTATCAAGTATCATATACTCATATTTTCCTTCATTATATCTCTTGTCATCTCCAATGTACATATTTTACAATATTCAAAGTCTTCTGGAACACCAGTCATCAGTGTAGTTCAGTGCTTCAATTTAAATATTATTCCTATGTAGAGCAACAGTAGGCTGTAAAAGGAAAGGGTACAGAACATACAAGAATATCTGACATCGTCTATCAAGACACAGAGACATGGATTTTCACTAATGGATTCATTTACAGTGCAGATAGGTGAGACTGAAGGGTAAAACAGTGGTGCAGTTCCTGTCTTATGCTGTAATAAGGACCATATACTGTGACAAAGATCTAGAATCCTTTAGAAAGCTGCACACTTAGAAAGTACCTGTGAAAACTGGTGCTGGTTGTAAGTGTATGCTGAAGCCCTTAATTTTGTGTCTTTGCTGATATTGTTACCTGTGCTAATAATATTTAACTACCACATTTTTATCATCTTTAACATCCCACACTAGCATTCATCATTGTATTTCTTTGGTATAGCAGTTAATGAATCTCAGAGTACATTGACTTTTATAACCAGAATTTTTTTCTTTACTTTTAGAGCAAAAATCATTACGCTGAAATGTCAGCTTATCATTGTTTTCAGAATATCCTCTCCTCATACGTATCCTGTTGCAGTATATAGTGCAAGTTACTGTACTGAATTCCCATCGTGATCTACCTCACATTGCTAGTATGCATACAGATTTTTAATGATTACTCTCGAAGTGTTCTTATGCTGCCATCTCATCAGTGTGCCCTCTGATCAGTAGATCTTCAACAAATTCAGAAGTAATGAAGCAGAACAATCTCCTGTTAAATTTAATAGTGAACAAATTTTGGTAGCTTCAGCCTGAAATATCTCATCCCAAAAATAAGTTCAGAAATATGCCTTAATTGAGAGATATTTCATCTTTCTTTCTGAGCATTTTCTGTGCTTATATTTTAAGTCACCTCAGTAGAGGTTTGCCCTAGGATGCATAATTTGATGCTTGAGCTCCTCCTATTATAACATTCTATCTTGTTCTCCTGTCCTTTAATACTTACATATATAATATATCACTTCAGGGCTTATGATCATCATTGAGATTATCTATAGAAATATTTTTAGTTTGGAACAAAGCGTTTCTTATGGATGACTTGCCCTAACAACTGTGTTTAGGTGAGTCATATTTTGCTAGTTTAAAATGTTCTCACTCAAAGTGCTTCTTCCAAAGAAAGGATGTATGCAATGTTGGTTTTGTTTTGTTGTTTGTTTGGTTTTTTTCTCATACTTTTAATTTCAGAAAACTTTATCTTAAAATTATATGGTAATATTTATACATTAGCCCCAAGCAATAGATGTTGCCTAATTACCTGAAGCCAGGTTTATATTAGGCAAATTCTGCCATTAATTATACACAATCTCTGCAGCAAAGTGGCAATGCTCTGCATTATCTCTTCAGCTATTGCATCTCACTCACTCCCGCAGATGGTTTTGTGAGAGCTGCCTGAAGCTGCCCTTAGTTACCCATGTGTCCCGATGATGCAGGATCTTGAGTATCTGAACACTGGTAATAATTTTCTTTATCTTTAGCATAGTATTTGATATCACCAGAACACTCAGGTGGTCTGCAGAGTTCTCACATCCATTTCTACAGGCAGCCTACAGTCTGTCCATAAGTACCTTCAAGAGAAAGAGGGGGCAGACATAACATTGTTTGGTATGGAGGAAGTCAATACTGAGGGAATTGCTATTGCAGAAGAAAATTTTCATTTTATGTTTTTTATCTTAACCCATTCAGAACCTGACTCATTGTCAATTTTTCTCATTAATTTGAATAGGAGTTTTAGTTGAACCCATTGCTTAGAATTTCTTTGTATTTGGGTGTATTTTTATTGTCACTGGCTCATATTTATGTAGAACAGTTAGTGAAGCTTAGCTTTTTCTTATTAAAGTGATGACTTCTTAAAATTGTTGTTATTTTAATATATAGTAAGATGGCTTTGGTGAAATAGCTTCCCAACCTCTGATGACCATTGTGGCCAGAGAAAGGTTTTAAGACAAAAAAAAATTGTGGAAGATTCCACATGCCTGTGGAACACTCATGCCATGGGCTACAGTAGTACTCAGCTACTCCCCTGACAAGGTGTAAATATGGGGATTGCCTACCTCCCCAAGCAATGGGTGGTAGGAAAATGAGTAAGAGAAGTATGAAACAGCTAAGAAGCAATAACCACTATTCAGATGGATGAAAGAACAAATACAAAAAGCAAAAGAACCACTGAGACCAAAGTAATAATGGGCTTTAGGGAAGAAATCTATGTAACTGAGAAAGAAAAGCAGAAGATGTGAGTGAAGACTGGTTGTTGATGAGGATGAAACAAAGCCATGAATATCATGTTTTATGGAAAAAGAAGGTAGCATTAGTTATTTAGCCTTAGTGAACATTAGGAGAATTTAGCTGACCTGACAAAGATGTTAGTAGAGACTACTGAATACTGAACTGAATGAAAAGATTCCATTTTTGATGGAATTTTTTTTTATTTCTATTTTATGTTCCAGATTCTATTAGGCTGCATGTAGCAAATGGAGTAAACCACTCTCCAGCATTCAGCTCCTACATTTTAGACATTGAATCAATGCCTAAACCAGCCTATTTCTCTCCAACGACTATGAAAGAAGCCTAGACGAATTAACCTCCTAGACTAAAGCTTGCCTTTTTGAAATACACCTCACATGGGGGTGAGAAAGGCAACTGAGAAAACTGTGTAAGATTAATGGTAATTCTCTCTGTTAGTGAATCAGAATAAAAAAGCAAATGCCAGCCAAGAAGATGGAACACAAACCAACTATGAATGCTGCCTTTCTTGTCATTGCTTTTAACAAAACTACCATGGTTTACAGAAGTAAGGTTTGCTCAGAGATCAATTATTAATGTGAATGCAGAGTCCCTGCTTCAAACAACTGAACAAAAATGAGCCCTGAACTTCCAAATACAAATTCATAAGGAAAGAGAAAGCAAAAGAGGAAAGGAGGGGATACTTAGTATCACCCTAAAAGTGGGGGAAAAGAAGAAAAATAACAACTGGGAGAATCAAGAGGAATGCAAAGAAAAAAGGAGAGCTATTTGTTCCCTTTCATCATACTTTTTAAAGCTCCTTTCTTCTATTTTCTTTAAGATACAAACAAATGAAAAACTTCTTTGGTGTGGGTTTTGTTTTTTCCTACCAACCACTTTGTAATTCCTGTAAGTCCATACTATAATGGAAAGATTTGATTTCCCTTCTCTCTCTGTTCTTCTCTTCAGTTAGCTATCACTTATTTCAATGCTGGGGCAGGGGCGTGGGAGGGTGGCTTGTTATTATATTTCCTTACTAGCAGACTCTAGCACCTGCAATCTGTCATTATTCACCATCTTTTCCTTAACAACCTGTATTTGATCATGGTATGAAAGAGGTATAATGGACTAGGTAACCTAATGAAGTTGTTTCAGCCTTATCTGCTACAAATCTGTAGCTGCAGTTTTACTGTTACCCGATGGCCAAATACAAAACCTACCTTTTATTGATTTGTTGATGGAACAGTGTTATTCGATACAGCAGAAAGAGACCACTTTTATCTTCTCATTTCCATGTTTGGTAGCATTAAAAGCTTTTATGTTATCTGTCATTTGATCTGGGATATATCATTTAATGATGAAACTCCACCTATCAAAATAAGCCACTTTTCCTTCCATACCAGTATCTATTCTGCAAGTGGTTTTGTTGCTGTTTTGACAAATAACATATTAAAAACAAGAACAACTGGTTTGAGAATACAGATTCTCATGGAACATTTCTTCTATTTAGGATATCTAAAGAAATTTTAATGTGTCCTTTATGGCTACATTTTAATTTTGGCTGCTCCTTCTTTGGTAAGAGAGAGAAACCATGATTCCTTTCTGGATATGAGTACTTCGGAAATGTTTTTTTCTGTTCTATGAAAATGCTCTTTTTTTAAAAAAAAAAAAGTCATTCTTTTACTTCTTGACAATAACAAGAATTTGTGGGATGTCATCTTTTTCTTGTGACTGGAGGTTTTGAGATTTTGAAGAATAATGAATAAAAATCTGACAGATTTAACTCTCCTACATCTCAGGAGGTAATTCCTGAAAAATTGCCTATTGTGATACAGGTGGTAGCAGCTGCAATAGTAGTGTCTTTTTTATTTTAAGAAAAAAATAATACTGAATTTGTGAGCTATTTCCTTCTCTACATTTTACTGAATTAAGTACAAGCTTTTAAAATAGTACCTTTTCCACCGAGAAAGATCTCTCAGTGGAATACTCCAGAGAAATTCTAACCATATCCTTCATCTTTGAGACAAATTCAGTTATGTCTGAATAGAATAATACATATAATTTTGCAAATCACAGCATCTTATATTATATGATGATTGAGAGTTAAAGAATTTAAAGATCCACAGCAGATAATACACTGACAAAATTCAGTAGTCAACGGATCTAAATTCCCTAATGATCTGACTGCATGAACAGGAAGTGTCAGGAAGGAGGAAAACTACTAGCAGTGTGTTTAAGTCCAGGTTTTGTACTAGTCTTATTAGAATTTTTATGAATAGCTGAACAAAATAGCAGGAGCATGATAGTGAAACAAAATTAGACAAAAATATTGACAAGAAGGAGGATTAGAATAGCTTATAAAATCCAGATATAATGATTTAAATTATGAGATAGCATTGAGAGATGGATTAAAAAAATTAATAGATTGTAAAGTAAGATAGACACCTCTTCAGGTAGGACGAATTGTTCTTCTTTCATTCATTCTGAAGGAAGATGGCCTGACCTCTTCTCTAATTTTACACAGATAAAATTAGCTGAAAGGAATAATACTTACAGAGACTAATAAAAAGGAATTTGCAACCCCTCCTTACCTTACAGCCATGGGCTGTACAGTTTGCTGCTACTGCCATGAGCTGCCAGAAACAGCTTCTCTTGCTTGAATTACAGCGATCTTTTTAGGGCTATTTTAACAATTCATCCTTGGTGAACACCTCTGATCATCCGGTTTTTTTTCCAAGAGGTACCAACCCATCTATTTTAGGATAGTGATATTGGTATTGTGGAGTATTTGCATTGTAAACACGTGCTTTTGAGTAAACACTAATGTAACACTGGAAATTTAGCAGAAAAAAATAGCTGAAAATGCCATGGTGAATATCATATCAGTCTGACAAGTTTGGTCAAATGATTAACCTAAGCCACTATAACAGGCTGAGAAAGAAATCTCTTTGGGCAGCTGCCTTGTCAAGAGAGAAATACAGGAACCATGGGGATACCATGCATCAGCTAAGGTCTTCCCAGTGCCCACCTTTGCCTTCTGTGACTTGGGCAGTGTGGCTTGAGCACTTGCTGGAGAAGACTGAAGCAAAAAAGTCATTGAGAACCTCAGCCTCCTTCATATCCTGGGTGACCAAATCTCCCGTTTCCTTCCAGAGAGGGCCCCATTTTCCCTAGTCTTCCTTTTAATGCTGATATACCTATAAAAGCTCATCTTTTTGCCCTTGATGTCCCTGGCCAGATTTAATTCTATCAGGACCTTAGCTTTCCTGACCTGATCTCTAGTTGCTCAGATAATTTCTCTATATTCCTCCCAGGCTACCTGTCCTTGCTTCCACCTTCTGTAGACCTCCTTTTTATGTTTGAGGTTGTCCAGGAGCTCCTTGTTCATCCATGCAGGCCTCCTGGTGATTTTGCCTGACTTCTTCATTGGGCTGCAGCACTCCTGAGCTAGGAGGAGGTGATCCTTGAATACTAACCAGCTCTCTTGGTCCCCTTTTCCCTTCAGGGCTTTCCCCCATGGTACTCTACCAAGGAGGACCCTGAAGAGGCCAAAGTCTACTCTCTCGAAGCCCAAAGTAGCGAGCTTGCTGTGCACTCTCCTTATTGCCCTAAGGATCTTGAACTCCACCATCTCATGTTTGCTGGAGCCTACACTTTCCTTGAGCTTCACATTCCCCACCAGCCTCTCCTTGAAGTATTAATCTATATTTCCAGTGAAATCTTTTAGGTATTACTTATAAATCTCATGCTCTATATCTGACATATTTCTGAACAACATATACACTATTAATATGTTACAAGAATGCAATCAATTGACCTCTTAATTGTACTAAAAATCTTTAAATATGTATTGGTAGTATCCAGCATGTTTCACCATAGTTGAAAAAGATCTAGCCCAAATACAAATAAAGAGCTAAATAAATGTAAAACATTAGTATTAAAGTCTAGCTTGGAAAAAGCACAAGTAATCCAAACCATAAATTAAAAATTGTAAAAAACGTCAGTTAAGATCACTGTTTCAACAATGCCTCTCACCAAGAAGCATATAACCCAAACTAGACACTCAAGTCACACTAGCCATCACCATAGCCAATGATGGCAAGGAAAGTGAGGAGGACAAGTTATTACCAGTCATATATTTTGCACAGATTCTTACCTTCTTGCTGGATTCTTCTATAGACAAAGATTAGTGTTAGTAAACATGGCATATGGGAATTAAATCCCACCAAGCAAAACTTTTCTGATTTTATTTTTTCTGTTTTTGTTTTCTTTTGTTTTGTTTTCTTTTGTTTTTTACTATATCACTTCATTCTTTTTTTCTCTATAGTCCCTGAATCTTTAGCTTACGATAAATCTATTTTTTTAAAACCGGCTTTCCTCCAATTACTACATATTGAATTTGAGGCTCAGTGTTTAAAACTCGATACCATGCATCAGCTAAGATTTTCCCAGTGTTTCCAACCCAGTCAGTCTTTTTCAAGAACATCCACCTTGTTCTTTCTGAACTAGTCACTTAGCTGTTGTTAGTTTAGGGATACTTAATACAGCTTGAAACACAGGTCTTAACAGTTTCTGGAATCACAGAATATTTTGAAATACTACCAAAAAAGACAGTAGCACCAGAAGAGCACTTGCACTACTTAGTTTAATTTCTTCTTGTGTACTGATTTCATTTTGTTTTAATACATACACTGAAAAGCCACAAACAACACTAAAAAAATCTTTAAGCATTTTTATAAGACTGCAGAGACCACCATGTCTTATTCTTTTTCTTAGTCTACTCTTGTTTGCAAGATACAAAAGGAGCAGCAGTAAATATCAACCAGCCAATAGACTTGTTAATTGTTCATTCTTCAAGAAATTCAAATCTCTTATATGGCCTTAATTTGTCAGTATAGGCAGTATCACTACCCATTCTAATGAATTTCTTTTACATAATGGTGCAATATTCTCTCTCAATAAATAGAAAATTAGAAATATTTCTTTAGTGTATTGCTAAAAACCTGCTTTATATTACAATCAAGATAAATTACTCACTTTATTCCATTAATCCTTTCACCCGTTCCGAATAACTCACATGAATGCACTCCAGGAGGTAGAGAGACAAAAGTGAGTGGTTTTGCAAAGTAATGGTATACAAGAATTTTTTTAAAATTGTAATGTGAATTGAGAACCTCAGTCTAGACTCCGCACACTTTAGTAGTATGTGAAAGATTCAACATTTCTTCTAACTCTGAAGGTGAAGTGTTTGACTAAGGGTTTTCATTCATAGATTCAATTGTCAATACTATTGTGAGGTCTTATTGTAGGACCTGGTTTGGAAAGGTTCCTAGTTATTTACTGTAAAACACATTGTTAATACTGCTGGTCCAACTGATTTTTTTATTAGAACATGCTTTAGCACCAAAACTGAACAGTTTTTGACTGCCAATAAAGCAATGTACTAAGGTTTATCTAATCTTTCCAGGTATCTAGCATCAATCTCTATACAGTTATACATAATTTGCAGGAAGGCTGTAATTTTGACCATTGATGTGATTATCTCTACATTTAGTTTGTTTTGCTACTTTGTTGAATATTAATGCTTTGTCTTCGGTTTTCTCTTTCTAACCTTTTGATTATTAAGGCCTTCACTCTATTTTGGATAGGTGGTTGAGCAATAGGATCTTAACTCAAAATTAATTTTTAGGTGAGTTATTGTTATATTTATTTTTCCCCCCTTGTGATCTTCCTGAGCTACCTTTTAGAATATTACTATTTTATTATTTACATGGACCTACAGTGAAAGCATCTGCTACTATTTCATAACCAGTACTAGCATGAGATGTATATTAAGAACAACTAGACATTAGCACTTTTAAAACTGAATTCTGATGTCTTATCTCCACTGAAAATAAGCTGTGAGTAAATTTAAACGAATATATATTTTTCAAATCAAAATGACATAATCTTTTCAGTCAAAATGGTAATAATATGAGATGTCTTGGAGTGAAACATTATAGATGTTGACATATCTGTGACTAGTTATACAGTATAGCTGTTGTATAAAAAATTTTTAACGAGTATGAAATAGAACAATAACATGTGCGGATGGTATACAATCCATAAGCAAAGATAACACTCATCTGTTTAAGTTTTCAGAGTGTGAAGAGATTTCCCTGGAAATTATAAAGAACTTTTTCCCAGTAAGTTTCTATGTATTTTGTGGCACTGCAGATTTCACTTTTCTGTTATGCACCAGCATCGACAGGACGAAGATTTAAAAGAAATGCAACAGCATTTAGTGAGGAATGTGATGCTGCCCGGCTGTGTTTAATGTCACTGGATGTATTAGCAAATAGGTTCAGAGAATGTGTGATTTTACTGAAAGCCTGTCATTGTCTCCACTTACCATGCGCAGGTTTGGATCTCTGAACAATTCTGATTGCACCTGAACTAGGTATTCCCAGTTCTTCAAAGGGGCATTTTGTTAATAAACAGGTCATTAGCTACATGATCACTGAGTCATCCAATGTGCACATAACACTTTGTTTCTTCAGTATTTAGTGGAAGCTTTTTGCTCAGGAGTCTGACTAAGTCTAGCCTGAAGCAAAGCTCCTGACTATACAATGCAGAGGTGCAGGACTATCAGCATCAAGCCACTCCTGTCTAGTAATCTGCACGTATTGCACTTAATTACTTGCAAATGCAAGAACACTCTTTTAGTGCCCCCAGTTTACTGAGTC
The DNA here is from genome assembly GCA_013398125.1 of Aegotheles bennettii. Classification (NCBI taxonomy): domain Eukaryota; kingdom Metazoa; phylum Chordata; class Aves; order Caprimulgiformes; family Aegothelidae; genus Aegotheles; species Aegotheles bennettii. The sequence goes on from VZRW01006576.1 coordinate 82,082, forward strand.
ATTCACAACTAAGCATTTTTATTGGTATAAAGAAGCAGAATGTCCTAAAGATTTTTTAGGTAAAACATGAACTCACCTAAACAGCATAAATTAGCTCAGATTCCATTTGTTACTTCATTCTTTTTTAGAATTAGCTTTTAGTTCCTTTATATATATACAAAGCATTTTCCAACAGGTTTGTAATAAGTAAATATTAAACTATTAAGAGGCATTCTTTTTTCTTTACAAATATGATTATTTTCTTTTCAGAATTATTCTGTTTCATAATACTTAGCTGCTGGGTCACATACAGTAGAGATATAGGTACCAATTTCTTAGCTTTGCAGGACCTGGTTCTGGTGTCTGATCCCTAAGGCAAAATTCAGCTGCATTAGGCATGGTTGTTATGCACTGCACAGGGAAAGTTAAATGCATCAAACCTGAAGATGACAGAAAACAATGCAGCAACTTAACCATCTGGGAAAGGTTAATGATACCTTAAATAACTTGCTGCACACTGTTACAGCTTTCTACTAGGGATTCACAGTCCCAAACTTTCTCATAGCCTAGGATCCCTTCAATGTCATGTGATAAGAATGGATACATCTGAGTCACTCCAAAAGGATATCTTTTCTACTTCAGTAACTAAATTAAATGCCAAAATTTCCTGAAGATAATATTTTCTCTAGGAGCCTAGTGATGTACACAATAACCCAATGCATTAATCTTGGTGTGAGACTTGTTCTTGCCTTTCTCTCACCTTTGGTGTTTTAAACCCAGCTCTTGTATTTCTTAGGTGAGAACCTCATCTACAAAGTTCTGAACTAGTCAGAAATACTTTTACTGCTTCCAGATAAAACTCTACAAGAAGGGCAAGAAGGAGGACCCGGGTAACTATAGACTGGTCAGCCTCACCTCCATCCCTGGAAAGGTGATGGAACAACTTGTTCTTGGCACTATCTCTAGGCACATCAAGGATGAGGGGGTCATTAAGAGTAGTCAACATGGCTTCACCAAGGGTAAGTCATGTTTGACCAACCTTATAGCCTTCTATGAGGAAATAACTAGGTGGATAGATGATGGTAGAGTGGTAGACATGGTTTACCTCGATTTCAGTAAAGCATTTGACACTGTCTCCCACAGCATCCTTGTAGATAAGCTGATAAAGTATGGGTTTGGTAATCAGGTAGTGAGGTGGATCAAGAACTGGTTAAAGGGAAGAAGTCAGAGAGTTGTAGTTAATGGGACAGAATCTAGTTGGAGGTCTGTAACTAGTGGAGTCCCTCAGGGGTCGGTACTGGGACCGGTGTTGTTCAATATCTTCAT